>OMNM01000943.1:8666-24181 GCA_900302745.1 Parablennius parvicornis
CATTTGTAGAACCTGATAAAGAACCTGCCGGAGCAGAAAGAGCTGAGTGCGCTGGCGGAACTAAAGGGTGAATATGAAGAGCTGGTGGAGTCAGAACAGTTTGGTATTGTGGTGAGTATAATTTCCTGGAGCCTACTGGATTCCCAAAGGAAAACACACAGTATACATAATTATAACCCCAGTCTGTTATAGTCAAACATTTTCAAGCATGCACCGTTGAGAAATTCAATATTTTCTTCATTACTTTCTGACTTTTGTTGGAAAATGCTTGTTTTTGACATTTGGATAGCTATGACCAGGAAATTAAGCTATTTCAGATTTTGAAGAATTCATCCCCAAGAGTGGCATCAATGAGTAGTTTAGGAATCTGACAATATAAAAGAGAATTTTTATTGCACAAAGTCAAGTTCTGGTGACCTGAGTATCAAATGACAGGGGGCTGTGGTTGAAAGTGACAGAAGCAAAGAACAGTTCAGTCCTTCTGATTAGGATTGAGCATCAGAAAGTTAGTAAATGCCATATTTTGACATCATCTGTCAATGTAGTCTCATGATAAAATCAAACCCTGAGGCTATGAATCCTGTCTGTAATGAAGTTCTTTGAAAAGCACACAGCTGTAGTCAGCCGGCTTGGTGATGCGTCCCAATCCTCTTATCAATTTACCATGAACATCCAAAGTTTTGTCTATTGTAGTAGTGAGATAAACAACGCCGTGAGAAACGTATTATATGCTTGGATTATGACTCGAACAGCTTCAGTCATCTAATGAGCCAGATTTAAAAAAGATTATGTAAACATTTAAACTTCAATACCATATCTTCCCTTGATAATGAGGAGAAGCATGCTTCTTTTACATTATTGAATCTGTCTTAAAGACATTATGATCACACATGGTTGAGTTTACCCTGTGTTCTTACCAGGATTAGACTTAACTATTGAGGCTGGTTGAAAAGGCAGGGCGGAATTGTTGCAGTGTTAATGTGTTGTAGAGGAAGCTGAGTACATTACCTAGTCGTGCTGACCTTTCCATTTAGTTACAGCTGTAATTACTTTTTAATTAACTGGCTTTGCCATCCATTTGCCAGGTGAATAACCAACACTTTAGGCAATAGTGAAAGGATGCGTGGTCTTTAAAGTTAACTTTACAAGGAGATCTGAGAGTTACATTATACGTTTTCACAAAAGACATATTCAGCCAGACCCGAGGGTCACAGGCGTGCTCTATCACGCTGGTTATTCTCTTGATTCAGTCACATTTTTTTTCTAACCTTTTTCAGAAGATGTAATGAAGCAGGAGGCGGCAGCTTCAATCGTGATTCTACCAGTGTTGCGATCATATACCTCCCCACTGATGAAGTAGCTCCTCGTCTATGAGATATTTAGTTCCCGGGGGAAATAAGCCACTTTGAAGCTTTTCTCTGCCAGAGCTGTCACCAAGACGCCAGCTTTCAATGCGATTTCCACTTATTGTATACAAATCAATTAAAGGAAAAGGGGAGGAGTGTGTTTGTGCCTGTGCCTGTGTGTATGCACCGCCATCTGTGCTGAGAATTAAGGTAGATGGGAATGTGTGCGTGCATTTGTGTGTCAACATAGATCTTATTTGTTTTAATTCTCCCTTGTTTTCCTTGTTGTTTCTTCTTAATTCAGTTTGGTTTTATTTATTTATTTGTCTCTTTATTTATTGCTTCAACTCCCATGTCTGCCTGTATTGATTGGAGCTGCTCTATTATTTATGACAAATCTGTTTAATAGGAGATTTCTTTATCCATGTCAAAGTCGTGAGAGACACGAAAAATGTGTAAATCCCATTTGCTAAAAAGAGTATTTTCTAGTTATTAGCAGCAGCAGCAGCAGTAATTACACTGGAGATTCAACATGATTGTGATGGCAGGATAGTTTAATTATGATATAACTTTAAAGGATTTATTTCTTGCCTGTGCCTATTTGTCTTATAAAAACTTTTAGCATCCAGTCACAGAATAACATTGATAGATGCATCTAATCGTAGCTTACAGAACTCATGGTTTAGAGCCAAAACAGTTACAATTACAAAGCCTTTTGTGCTCTAATGCAGATCATTCCTCTTCATAGAGTAGTTTTTCTAATAAGTGCACTGGCCTGTGGCTGCTGCTTTATGTGAGAGCCACCGATTTATTGTAATTAACAAACTGATGCTTCAAACTCCAAAAACATATATATTTTTAAATAGTTCCTTATAATAGCATTTATTTGGGAAGGGCGACCTGGCCAGTAGGCTCACTAGGATGGTATGACAATTCAACCACAAATGAAATAATACACACAATCAAGACATTATATGCAAGTCCACATTCTTAACTATTATGCAACAGTTTCTCAAAATACTTTTGAAATTCTCAGGGGAATGAAAAGGTGTTACCTTTTCCATGACCAAGGTACAGCATTGCAAAGAAAAAAAAAAAAAAAGAAAAAGCATTATACATGCCCTGAGTTGATTTTGAGGAATCTGAAGCGGAGCCGTTGTGAAAAATGGGAGTTGTACCCACTCCTGGGGATATGATACTGATTTTTTTGTACTTTTCTCAACATGACCTTGTAAATAAATACAATCCTGTGCCTTTGCCTCTGTGCAGAGCAAACAGAGAAGACTCGTAAGAGAGTTCAATAAATTGGACGTTAACTAAGGACTAATAAGGAGAAAAGGGAAAATCTAAACATCCTCTGAGATGGCAGTTGATGACACGGTCCAATGAGCTGGTCACTAGACTCAGTGAATCTGGACCATTGGCCACACCCATGACTAGACCTCCTACTAGCATGTTAACTCAAAAAAAAAGAATGAAAATAATTAAAGTGAACATTTATTTTCCAACTTTACTGTGTTAAAATTTGCATATTATAAACAGCCGTGAAGCTAAATAAAGGAGACAAATCAAATAAACTGTAGAGCAGGGGTGTCACACATATTGTAGTTTCATTGCAATAGTGACATAATAGCCTTAAAATTAAACTTTGATATTTTTCTTTGTTGTGGTGCACAGGATATGTGAGGAAAATGTTTATATTTTTGGAAAAACCAACAAATCACTACCAAAAACATTCAACAATATCAACATTAAGACAATTTGAATGAAATCTTCTGGTGCAAACTACAGTGAAATGTCCAATAAACTTCTCCTATAGCTGTTGCATTATGGTTGTTTTTACAAACTCACCCTGGTAGCGTGGATTTTGAAGCTAGTTTCCTAACAATGAGGTAGCATCACCGATATCTCAACTTAGGAGTCAGCGTTACGTTCGATCGGCTCCTTTCAAGAAATGTGTTATAAAGCTATGATTTATTTGAAATTGTTAGGGTTCTCTAGGTGGTTTGGCCACATTTTAGCATCCTGCTTTATGTCTCACACCCTTGGTGTAGAGCTCACGTGAATTGCCTCGATGTAACTGTCTGATGAAAAATGAAGAAAATGTTCAACTTTACCATCGCTGGTTTCCCCCGTGAAGCCTTGACCAACACCACTGTGTCACCGTCGTGCTCGGTTCACGGAATAGAGACTTAAAGTGAAATGCACATATCTTGTAAACATTCAGAGAATATTTGTATTTCTGGCTGTTAGAAAAAGCTCAATTCAATATCTTTAAAAAAAAAAAAGAACATTGGCCTCCCAATAGAATAAGGTTGTTTATATAGATTGATTGTCAGTGGTCATGTTTGGGTTGCTTGCTCAGTGTTCATAAATGCAAGTGTGCAAGGAAAGGGCAGGCACGGTACCCAAAATGATTCAAGTGAACAATAATCCAACTTTATAAACATCTTCTTGTGTATCTCCAGTGATTTACTTCCTTTGTTGTCAATTCCAACATCTGCAGATGAGTTCGGTAAAACTCCTGCGACCTCGTCTCAATGGCATCCTCTTCAAGCTGACGTTCGAGGAGCAGGTGAACAACATCCGGCCGGACATCATGAACGTGACATTTGCCTGTGAGGAGGTGAAGAAGAGCGAAAGCTTCAGCAAACTTCTGGAGTTGGTGTTACTGGTCGGCAACTACATGAACGCCGGCTCGAGGAACGCCCAGACGTTTGGTTTCAACGTCAACTTCCTCTGCAAGGTAACACATGCAAAACATGATATTTTAACCCCCCCCCCCAAAAAAAAAGAAAAATCTTTATAGATAGCTATCTATTATCTGATTGACACTCAATGAAATGAAACAGTTTGGTTGAAGTGAATAACACAAACATTGTGAGGTGTGGAACTGCCTGCAAAGACAGCATCCGTGTTCACTGCCAGGTAAAATCACAGCATGTGAATGTGTGAAAGAGAAGACTGGCAGTGGTGCACACTCAGCTACACAAATCACAACAAAGCTGTCAGCACCTCAGCAGACAGAGCCAGGGTTAGTCACTTTACAAAGAAAACAGGGATTTAGGCTTTGATTTCACTGTGATACCACAAGAGGAAGGTGGCTCTAGGAATTTAATTAAGAAAATAACACGTGACATTTTTGTTTTTTTTTTTCTATTTTGAAGATGATTCATTATGTTGCTGTTTGACACGTTTGAAAAAAAAAAACTTCTTTTTTTAAGCTACTGTATATTAACCTAGATATTTTTAAGAGTAGTCTTCACATTGTTTTGGAGAGGTCAAACCTTCCAGAGCTGATTGTGGTTGCATGCTCAAGTCTTTTGGTCCTTTTTCTTTCTATTTGTTTTGTTGGTGGTTTTTCAAGCCACTCTCTTGTTTGCTGGCATTGATTAAAACACTGATCTACATGAAATAAATCAGTAATGTGGAATTGTTAAATGTAAACGCCACCACCTGTCATGCATGTTTGAAGCCCGCAGTTTTCCAGGTTCCTTGTAGAAAGAGTTTCTCTATGGAGAATGTAATGCACCTTTGGTATTCCTGCGAGCTGACTGAATCAGTGTGGAGTGTCAGTGTAGAGCCTGGTAACGCCTCAGGGGGCTGATTGGGCCATTATTGATGGACAAGAAAAAAAGTCTGCTTTCTCACTTTAGTCAATCAAGTAAATGGCCCCCTGGGTGGCAGGTCTAGGGTACCTAATGGGCTCATCAGGGAGGAGGTTGATGATGGGAATGAGCAGCAAAAGAAAGGGCACAGGCTGACCCACCTTTCTTCTTCCACCTTGAGCCCTCCACTGCTACCCCTTGTTCCGTCAAGAAAAACACAAATCCCCCCGGGAGCACGCCTGGTCACATATATCCTGCAAACCCAACTTCTGCACCGGCTTCACAAGGTCATTAATAAAATGTCGATTTCGTGTCCACGCGAACAATAGGTGAGCACGGGGCATGATGGTAAGACGTTGCACTAGATATTTTCAAGGAATATCGAAACTGTACTCTGATACTCAATAGTTCAGTGTTGATTGTTACGAGGAACAAATACTTTAAACTTTGTTTTAAAAAACAAATGTAATAGTAAAATTTACACTCCCTTCCTGATATTTAAGCACCGCTGGGCAGTGGTTCACATTTGTTTTAAAGTGTAGATATAACAAGCTTTCTATTGGGTAGTGGAATTGTTTTTGTCACAGTGTCAGCCTGATACATCCACTTCACACATTCAGCATGTGACAAGGACAAGTTTAAGTGTTACGATGCTACTGATTTGTTTGAAATTATCAATAAATAATCCTCATAAATGTCTCCTTTGTGAACTTCCCTTTGCTAATCGGGTAAGCTAGGGCAAGGTCAGGGTGGTCCTATCTCGGAGAAGTCAACACTTGAGGGAGTACACACTGAAGTGTTTGAGAACCACTGGTATGAACTTTACTTCTATGATACAATGAATTGTTAATGCCTCTATCAGCGTGGTTAACATGATAATTGATTCACTCACACAAATGGCAACAGTCACCGTGAGCAACATGATCCTCAGTGTCTGAGGCCCTGTTTACATGACAACGCTTCAAGTGAAATTGTTTCAGAAACGTTTCCCATTTAGACGGCAATATTCTGAAAACAATGTCCTGTTACGTGGAAATGGCAGAAACACTACAAACAATGAAGTTAACATGCTCTTAACATTGTTCTTATTTTCGATCTACATGGCATGTATTTACTACGGCCGTGGTGCACATGCCCAATAGCGCTGTTTCAGAAAAGTTGCATTTTCTCCTTTCTACATGGAGCCAGAGCTCGGGCACTTTCCCACAGCGGAATCTTCGGTGACTCCAGGCATCATTGTCACGTACACGGTTTTCCATTTTGACTTGAAAATGTTGTGTAAACAGGGCCAGAGAATGGAATACAAATAATAAAAAAAAAAAAAAATCTTTACAGAGTAGTAATTTACAATAATTCAAATTAAATGATAATATTATATTGAATAAGTCAAGAAAAAATAGATAATGTATATCAGTATATACATATAAAAGCAAAACAATGAATACATAAATATAGTATGTAGACCAAGAGGGTCACTTTGACATATGGACAGTGTTGGATGGGAATCAAATTAACAATCTGAAGATTGTAAGATAATCTGCTACCAAATCACAGCCGCCTCACAATGATACTGATATGATATGTGATTTTATGAAATCATTCATGACAATGTGCCTGATGTGGTGGTGCAATGACTATTAGAGAACTTCACCGTTTGGCTTTTCAAGCATAGTTAACAGCAGCGACCCACAGGCACAGAATTTGCCTAAATGCAGGAAAGCAATCAAGATTTTCAATATTTACTGCAAAAATTCCTGCTCAACACATATTCTGCACAAACACAATCACCAAAAATGTGATCCCAAAAGCACTGTACAATATTGTGATGGAATTCTGCAGCCATAATGCCGACCCCTATTCTCAGCAGTGAGTTGTTTTGCTCTTATATGCAAATAATGCCTTTAGTTTTATTCTACCTTCCTTCGGATTCAATATAATATGCAATTTTATGGGCAATTATACAATGTGTTTGTCCTTTCCTGCTGCTCCATCTGCAGAAGTTAAATTGAGCAATCAAGGATCCGACAATCCTTCTGTTAGCGAGAGAGTTTTATATTCCCATCGCCACATCTTCTGTTATTAGTTAATTATTGCTTTATTTATTTATTTCCAATCAGGATATTTAAGTGGAAAGTTGTTTGCTTGTAATACATTGTGCCATTTTAAATCCCCACATATACGACCACATTATACGAAGCAGTGAGGGGTTTGGAATAATGCTACCTCAAGGCAATTTAAGTTATGAAAGACTGAACGATATCACTGTTCACAATTTGCCATCAGCGACACTGTAATAAAGCATTGTTTTTCCATCTACTTCAAATGAACACATTCATTTGAAGTAGTAGCATTTATACTCTCTCCATTCAGTTGCCCCTTTAAAACATAATGGGATAAGACACTTTGTAAGTAGCTGCTGTTAAAAAAAAAAGGGGAAAAAAAGGCACGAGGCATTTTATGAGTAGTTGGAAAAAAACAGAGCTGAGGTGAAACTTAAGGTAACCTAAGCTCTTCAAGGAGAGCGTATTTAATCTGGGGATGTCTGACAGTAAGTCTTTTCAGAAACTTTATAAAAGGCGGGACACGGCACGGCCCGAGATTAAAATGGACTTTAATGTAGACGAGCTCGCTGCAGCCCAGATACTCCACAACCCCTTCGCACAGTTCTCACGATACCTCAAAGCCGCGCCGACTGAAACTCTTGATGTGAACTGGCGGGGAAGTAACATCAGCACCTCAGGTTTTATGCGGATTCCCTCTGCCCTTCACGAGGCCCTCGGCAGGATGTGTTACTACTGCAAACGACATCTGTTTATATCTCACCACGCTCCTTTTAAAACGCAGCAGACTCGCTCTGACAATGCACATCTGTCGTCATATTTCATCCAGCCATTCACTCAACTAATTCATCTGTTAAATGCACATTAAACATGAGATTATAATGCTGCATCACAAGGTAATTATCTGAAAATATACAGATGCATTTAAAAAAAAGGATGATTTCAATCTATTATGCTATTTTTATAGAATTAGAAGTCTTTGCATATAAAGGAGCACATACTCGAAGTCACACACACACACACACATACACACACACATACACACACACACATACACACACACACCCACACACATACATGTAAAACCTAATCTACAAGCAGTTCACACTGATGTTTATACAACAGAATATCAATTTGGTGTTTTTTTCTTCCCTAATTTGAATATTGTGCCAGACTGCACAAAATACTAGTAGTTCATGCTGTATTGAATGTACCACACTCAATGTGATTTACTACATTCATGCATTTGATGTGTTTATGATTTTGTCTATTTCTTAATTGCATTGCGTCACTGGCTCTTCATGAGAGTGTCTGAAGGGAGAGTGTCAGTCACAACAATCTGTTTTTTGACATTGCTTATCATTTTATTGAAATTGTACACATGTCGTTAAATGTACACGGAATATTTATTTTTTGACAGCTGTGAGAGTGGCTTGTTCGTGAGTCAGCGACATTACTTGCTCCGTGGACTTTGTTGGTCTTATTTTGTCAGTAATATTCAACTCACAACAATAATTTGCTTACACTTCCATCAGATGATTGCCTGAAACCACATGATCTCTCTATTTACACCCACTGTACTTAATGAAATCCTGGCGTGCCCATCACCGTACCCTGTATGGACACCACATTAGTTCAGGTTCAAAAGGTCCCTCTGAAGCCATTAACACATTTTGTCAGTGTCGCTGTGAACGATATGCAACAGTCTGAGCTACGATACGGTCTCCACTATTGCACCATGTAATTTAAAATCAGTGCCTCACTGAGTGTACTGCTTAACATTCACAAATCATATTATTATTTTTATATTTATTTTTACGCCTCCCCCTCTCTTCATTACAAATGACTAATATTCGTCAGCAGATGGAATCAGTATGCCAGAGATGCACTTTTATGCGGTAATGACAGTTTGGGGTATAACAATAAACAAATTAAAATTTTAAATCCATGAAATTAAATTGTGGTTACCCAATGTGAGTTGATTGAAAATGATTGATCCTCATCTATTGGAAGTGTGTGTGCGTGCGTGCGTGTGTGCGTGCGTGCGTGTGAACAAGTGCACACGTGTGTTTGCACTTGTACATGTGTGGGCATGTCCGACTGCAGGCTGTTTACAGGCAGGGTATTATCAGTGCCAGTACACAGAGGTGGGTTGTGCTAATTAGCTTTCCCAGCATGCAGTTCGAACAGCATGGCAATCACGGTGGGGAATGAATATGGAGCAAGATTTCTATGCACTGATGTGAAGGAACCCCGTCTACAAACGCACACGCACATTTCACCGCCTTATAGGGACACTACATGGAGACACATCCATTTCCTGCAAAGTTTCTCTAAAGCTGGCTACAACCAATAGTTGCCTCATCTTTTACCTAACTTCAACTTAGCAATGAATCCAGTCATACCCAGAAACATACATTTACATAAAAAAAATACCCTCTGTTGGGTTTTTTAAATTACTGTGTTGTATGTGGTGTTATATAAAGTAGAATAAAGAGGAATTGAATTAAATTGAAAATGAAATTCTTACATAAGGAAGTCTATTTTGTCCTTATATGAGTTCCAGGAGATGAGTGTCTCAGTCCTCATCAGTATGAAAGAGCAAGCACACGCACTCACTCTCGGCAAATACAGTTTGCACCACTTCCATTCAAACTGTGTTGGTTTGTTCGCAATTGAAGTATCTTCATTTTTGTGTGTTCTCTGAGAAAAAAAGTGCTTGAGGTCACCTGTTTCAGTTTAGCTAGTTGGTAATTGGTTGTGATATATTTTTTTTTTTTTTTTTGCTCTCATTTGTTTTGCGTCTCTTTCATGTTCAGTGAAAAGTGTCACATTGAATTTTCAACCACGTCGGCCGAACTTTTCACTTTTGTTGTTGAACGTCCGTGTCCAGAGACGCCTTGCTTTCAAAGTTAGCTCACGTTGTATTTGTCGCAGTGAGCGTACCATAGGACACATTGTTCCCTTTTTTACTCATTATGAAATACTTCTTTCTTCATAGCATAAGTGCTGGCCTGCCGGTGTCTGCATGCTGTTTCATTAGGTATTTGTGCACAATCAGACATGATTCAGTCTAACTATGTCAAGAAAACAGTATTCACAAGCTAATTGTGTTTACTTTTGCTCTGCCGTCGTTGTACACTTCATTGAACTTGCATCCATTTGGATAGATGGTCAAAAAGGGGGAAAAAAAAACTTCAGTTAAAATCTTGTTGAGAATTTCAAGCAAAACTGAACATTGTTACTCTTTAGAGGCAGAATTGATCTGTTTTTTGTTGTAGTAAATCACATTGGATTGGACAAATGTACCTAATGAAGTGGCTAGTGATTGTATATTCATCAAAATTTCAACGTGATTTACCTATCTAATGATTTTGTTTTTATGCTACAAACAAAAAGCTGATTAAATCCCTGTTTGTTTGTTTTTTGGTTGGTTATTTTTTCCTGAAGTGAATAAGTGTTTGTATCAGCATTAATCACTGCATAAATACATTTTTCTTTTCATTTTTAGCTCCGGGACACTAAATCCATCAGTCAGAATACAACACTGCTCCACTTCCTGGCTGAGAAGTGTGAGGAACACCACTCGGAGATTCTGAGGTTTCCAGATGAGCTGGAGCACGTGGAAAGCGCCAGCAGAGGTACGTCTCGGGAATACTCCCGTTTTTTATTACCTCCATAAAGGAGGTTGTCTGTTTGAAGTTAGCAGGATTATGCAAAAACTCCTGACGGGGTCTTCCTAAAAAGAATTCAGAAGATGTGTCTTAACCCAACTTAGATTCCATTAAATGTGGAGAGTGATCCTGATAACCTTGTGGATACAAAAAAAAAAAAATCAAAGATCCTGTTTCTCCCCTTTACTTATCATTGAGACTTAATAAAAAAAAAAAATGGGTGATCATACCTGATTGACTTGTAAAAATTCAGTGATCTGTAGGATGGTCATATCTAGTAGGGTGCAACATATCATCTGGATCAGAACCAGAATACGTTCAGGAAACATTCTGGAAGTTAACAACTGAAACCTCATTTACCACTTTCATAAATCACAACTCATAAAATTTTTTTGGGACATTTGACATGTATATTTGGAGGATCATTGCCCTGAATTCTGCCAAATTTCGTCTGGCTCCGATCCAGAGTAACGATATGGCGGCACTTTTTATTCTGTTTCATGTTGTTTTCGAAAGAGAAAATGCTCGGTTATATTTTGACAGTGACGTAAGTTTTGTATTTGCAAGTTTTTTTTGTTATTCAGTGTCGGGTAAATATGAAGGAAAGGTGATTGCATAGAAGCGTTTATTAATTTTGGAGTAAATCACGTGGGGGAAACAAGGCACTTGGCGGAGTTCTGCGCTTTCGCAGTGCTTTTCTAGTTCATTTATTTTATCAACTACTACAGTTCGCATTTACCTTGTCATGATTGCTTATTTCAGCCTATGTTTAACCCTTTCCTTGTCCAGCCCAGCTAGCACTCTGTCTTTGTGACAGGAATAGAGCTGCTAGTCTGACCACACTGTCATTCAGCCTGTCAATAAACTAATTCCCTTTTAATTCTATTCTCGAGCATTCGGTGGAATCCCTGCAGGCTTATTTACTTTGTTAGTCTCGTAATTGGTTATTTAATCTAATTCAACTAATTATGCACTTGACTGAGGCAGCCAGCAAATGTGTAAGTGGACTGAATAGTCTTCATGGGCTGTCTGCACTAAGATGTCTATATGTACACATTTTGAATGATATCGACTTTGTCATTTTATGGAAAATAATTATTCAATGAGATGCCAGTTAATTGACTGAGACCAGTAAATAAATGACTATTTAACAAACTCTATTTAAGGGGGAGCACAACAGTGGCACAACGTATGCAGACCAGTGTTGTTCCATTGATCGATGAAGACTCCCTGTCTTTTTTGTCTGTTTCACATGGTATGTGTTGCAGGCTAACGGAAGCTAAAGTGTCTGCTGAAGATCATCTAACGCTCCGTTTTATTAGAGTTGCTTTGAAGCAGGTCACAGGGGAGCGCAGTGATCAGAGGCCATGTGTTGGCCTGTTCTGTTTCTTTGGAGAGGCTTTTTGTCCTCTTGCCTGGAGAACAGTAGAGCATTGATTAATTATTTACTGCTATCTGCAGATCCTTTACAAGCGTTTGGTCTCATATCAGGTAAACTGGCTGAAGAAAATTAATTAAAGCTACTTTTGCACCTGGGTGCACTGAATACACTCTGCACTCTTAACATGAAGTCAATAACTATTTATGCATGGTAGCCTCCTCTGATAGCTGCTCTGTGTAGCTTTCCCCTAAATCCCCTCTTTCTTAATTTGCACTTTGGTTTTTAGTGGAATAATCTCATGCTTGCAGCTTAGTGTTTTATTATAATTCCAGGTAAAACCAGGTTTCTCTTTAAAGTAAATACTAACTTTAATAAAACTACATGTATTGCACAGTTTGAAACAAGCTTGTCCTTTATTTCCAAACCCTGCTGGCTGGTAAACTAGCTCTGTAATATAGTTTTTGTTTACTGTTGGACTACTTTGATAACAACATGCCAACCAAGTAGAGGTGGATCAAAGCAATCACAGGAAGTATGAGCCAAACGGCAGTTGAGTATTACATCTTTATCCCTGTTATTGGTGAAGGGTCAAAGAAAACACCATATAGCTGCACTGTCTTCAGAAGAAAGCTTCAAGTGAGACAAAGCGTGAAAAGCAAAGCCCATCGCCCTGGCAGGTTATTTCTGATTATAGTTTACACACATCCGAGGCTTGTGTGAAGGAGGGAGTGCCGACTTCATGTGATGCTAACAGTGATTTGGTGGCATTCAAATGTAATCAAATGGTCACCTACCGTAAATGAAAGTTGTACAATTAATATTTCTCATCGATAAGTGCAATCAAGCAAGGAGGGGAAATCATAATTTTACACTCCTTGATTGGCCGCTTCAGACTCTTCCAGCACACATTGAATTGCTTGGTCACCTTATTCTCTCCAGCTGAGCGCTTTTTACACCCGTTTAAAGGTATACATGCTTTGTTCTGACAAGTGTAATATAAAACTGGTCACAACAATGACAGCAACAACAACAACAACAACAATAATAATAGTAATAATAAAAATAAAAATAGCTCAGTGTTTTTTACTTATAAAAATGTTAGTAAAATAACCTGCAGTAATGCAATCATTTTGAATGTGGTAATGCCAGTAGTGTAAAACAAATTGTTATATATTTTACAGGCATAACTGAGAGAGAGGGCGGCATAACATGGATCATCAATGAATGAATATGATGACTGTACCATCCACTAAACATATTTGAGATAACAACACTGAACACAACTTGCAAAACCTGGACTGCATTTCTAATAAATAATAATGACTGCTTAGATTGTTGGCAAAATGTTATTACAACGATGGGTCAAATATCCCATCACACACTTGGCAATTATCAAATGGTATTTTATATATATGTTTATTCATCTGCATACCCGGTCCAACTTGTGTTTTTGTAATTTATTTAATGATGTTTTTCTTTGACATAGCTGGTACACTATGATCAGAAAACTACGAACTGAGACTGCAGTCAAAGCAAACAGGACTTATTTGGACCTATTTATTCCTACATAATTGAGAATTGTGTAAAGATTTGGTAGTAAATATGGTAATAGTTTGATATCATATTTTGAAAGCCTTAGTCATGATGAGAGAGATGAATCCATATTGAAGTTAATCAGAAATCAGTTTCCTCAAAGACCAGTCTGGGTAGAAGTAGGTTCCCTAATGGAAGCTAGAGGGTAATAATAAGTAAAAAATAAAGTCCAGTATCCGTTCATGTCCCCTTAGGATTCAGCCTTTATCAAAGCCTACCTGTATCAAGGTCACTTTTAATTAAAATGTTCATGATTATGTAAGAAGACGAGGGCATCAATCTGCTAACGTTCCTGTGAGGACACGGGACCAGGAGAAGGTTCATCGGGTTCCATCAGGTTTTTTGGGTTTCAATGCACTGTGGACACATGGTCTTAATGAAACATGCACATAAAATAAATATGTTTAAAATGGAAATTGTGGTATTCATTAAGGTTTTATCAGATGAGATTGTTCTGACATCCAAATAAGGATGATCTGACTTGATGACATTACCAAGAAAAGCCCCCCTCACATGTTTTTAAACATATAATATATCCCCAGTTTAAGCCAATTTATAGATTTTGTGATTTTTATTCTTTGAACATGCCTTACAAACACACATTTAAAGTCACAATAATAAGCGTACTATAATAAAAAATGTTTTCTATTTGTAGAACAAGGGTGTCAAACATAAGACCTGTGGGCCAAAACCGGCTGACTAGAGGCTCTGACCTGGTCAAAACACCAAGGAAATTGTCAAAATGCCAAATAAAACATGGAGTTTGTGAGTTTGTAAAAGCATGCATATTGCATTAATTGTAGAAGAAGTTCACTGTATTTTGCACCAGAAGGTCTCATTAAAATTTGCTTTATGTTCCTATTTTAGTAGTAATTGTTGGTTTTGTGAAATTACAGACATTGTTATCACAAATATTCTGCACCACAACAAGAAAAAGTTTAAAGTTTGAATAAAGGCTATTATGGCACTATCTCACTGGTCCGGCCCACTCAAGATGTGGCCCCTCACAGGAGACAGCAACCTACAATATGCACTAATGGCATCTCAACCAAACCTCTTGGATTTTTTAAAATGTTCTATGTCATTTTGTATGTGCTTTATTTCTGCTTTTATATTTTACTGAAACATCAATTATAGTACATATCGTGATATGGGTTGAAGTCCATTGTGCTGTTTTAATTGTGTAAATGGTATAATAATTTATGATTTTATGATTACAAAAGTATGGTAAACATATCAAATTTTTAAATAACAGCCCCAAAACTTATGATTTTAGTTTCTTCCGCCCATTTATCTGGGAATATTTCACAGGGGCTCACTCAGCTAGTGCTCTATAATCTATTAGATGTCCCAGTGACACTCTTTGTATAGTTTGATGCCGCTCGAGACTTTAAAACTTGCCTCTATTTCCAACCTTCAGTATATTTTGCAGGACAACTTATTTCATTGACTGCTGGCTTTTTTTTTTTCTTTTTTTTCTCCTTGTGGGACCACAAAGCCACTGAGCACTTTCTGGTTTGGTGTAACTGTCTTCTTTAAATGATGTTCCAAAATAAATAAATAAGCAAACAAAAGCAACATTAAAATGCATTTTTTGTTGAAACCACTTCAGTGTTTTCACATTCTATATTTAGCCCATTTGGTAAATGTCAGTGTTTCGTCTAGGGCTTCAGAAGACCTCTTTCAAATCCTATCTGACGGTAATTGTAAACATTGCCACATGTGGCTAAATTATGAGGTTCCGTATTTTCTGATTTAACACTTCTCCACTCAGTGAAATGTATTCTTCAAAAAGAAGAAGCAACCACAAGAAAAAAAAAAAAAAAAAAAAAAAAAAAAAAAAGAATTGCTCC
>OMNM01000946.1:0-16139 GCA_900302745.1 Parablennius parvicornis
AGCCACGCACAAACCCAGCTCCCCCCTCAGCTGGCAGGCTCCGCGCACCTCCTGGGTCTCATGGAAAGCAAACATGTGCACGCAGGGCAGCTTATCGATGGCACTGTAGTCGTCCCAGTCTCTGCCGGCCACGTAAAACAGGACTTGGACTTTGGGCTTCGCCAAGTGGATGCGGGTGTTCATGATAAACGTCTGCACCTTCCAGTTGAACGTGAAAACAGAGGAGGACGGGAAGGTCCCCGGGCTCTGCAGGAGCTCCAGGGGGACGGGTTGCTCCACAGAGAGCGGCCCATAGCTGGCATTTACTGAGGGCAAACTTCTAGCCTGGTATATGAAGAAGGCTTCAGTCCGTGACATCAGGCTGGAGTTCCTCATGAAGTCCTGGTTGGCTTCCTTCAGGAAAAATGCCAAGTCGGTGTTGAGGAGATGATAGTTGACGGGCAGGTATGTCGGGATGGAGGAATATCTCTGCAATCCCTCGAGGACTCGACAGTCGGCTACTGAAAGACAGATCAGAAAAGCTGAGTCAGAATCATTTTTATTATCCACTCTGCCAAAAAAGCACTTGGGTGTATAAAGATAGTCTTTAAGCAAAAGTGGACGCTTGTGACAAGTGACAGCAATTTGGAGCAGCAATAAAAAGCTACACATACATCCTGTGTTACAGTCAAGCAGGCTAACCAGCTCTCACACTCACACACTGATCACTTCACATGCTTTTTAAAAGGCTGAACACTTTTTGACTAATTAAACCAACGTTATTTACTATGTTTTGAAAATGCGAAGCCAGCTAAGTTAGGGTGACTGAATTGGATTAAGACATTAAACTGAGTCAAGAGCAGATCAGTCACACTGATGGATGTTTCAGACAGATTTGATTTAATTCGAGGAGCTGAATCTAAATTTGACTTGAAGATCTTACAGATGGGCTTGCTCTTGTCTGAGACACTTTGCATCCAAGTCAGTCTACAGATAACATGTAAGTCTGCTTCCACACAGACTAAATTCAATTATATTCCTTGTAGTTAATTTTGCATCGTCCTCCTCTTTTTTGAAGAAGAAGAAAGCAGCACTGACATAATCTTATATTTATCAAAACACACAGCAAGTTAACATCATAAATATTTTCTCCATTATACGAAACTGAGGGGTCTCTGGAGAGTGTTCACCCTTAAAATAAAGGCATGCTGGGACATCTGCTCATCCGGTGACTTGAAAGGGCTCTCAGCAGTATACTCTTGTAACTCATTATTTTTAAGCTGTTAAGTTTGAAGAATTCATATTTATGAGGCGGGCGGCACGGCGGTGGAGTGAGAACATCCCTCATTTGATCCCAGACTTGAGGGGTTTTCCTGTGTCCGTGGGGGGCTTGGTTTGGTCTCGATACTGCAGTTTCTATCCACAGTCAAAAAACATGCCGTGGAAGTAATTAGCGTGACTGTCCTCTGCCCTATAATACACTGGCGACCTGTCCAGGTCAAGTTGGACAAAACTGGTATGGAAGCCATATGGAAAGATGTTTTTGAAGCTTGAATCAATCTGACATCATAACCTGCATATTATATTAAACATCATACATTTTCTAATGAGTTGATATATAGAATATTTTGATCATGCTGAAATAGGCTCTTTAAAATTATACATTACATTTGATTTCCTGCTATTTATAATCTCCGGCCGACTCTATTGTATGTATTGTTAGGCAGTGACAATGGAAGAACTGTAGGTTGTGGGGTTGCATATGCAGCATTATGTTTTAACTTTTAAGACAAAGATGTGACCCGGACATCTGGGAAAGATTTATTAAGACTGCAATTTGCCATTGTTCAGCTCTGGAACTTGTTAGATTTAGTACTGGAACAATGAAGTAATTAAAACAGCCACAAAATTAATCTACAGCAAATATAACAATGAGTTAATTAACTGTATCTCCATTCTTAATTAGTGTAGATTTATGTTTAGAATTGGCTTTAATGATACTACCATAATGCAACCAAATCCTGAGGTGTTTGTGCAGCATTTAAGAGTATATATATATATCCACCATTTATACCTGTTTTCTATAAGTTAAAGCGATCAGGTCTCATACCGAGTGACAGGGCAAACACAGACAAACAATCATATAAACACAAATATTCACGTACGTGAGCAGTTTTATAGTAATTACTTACATGCATGTAAGTGGCTATTGTCAATTCATCTGATCCCGTGTTAAAAATGCATAAAGCTATGAAACAAACACTGTTGGGTTCTTTTAGGTGGGGATACTACTATTGGGGATATTTTAACACACACAGTGATCAAAATAATTTTCATAAAGTTCAAAAATTCAACTCATTGCCATCCATTTCCTGGCCCTTTCAAAGCTAAAAATGGGTGAAGGCAGACTGCAGGCAGGACTGGGTATCACTCCATCACAGGGAAATGATATAAAACCAGGTCACCAATTAACCTTACATGGATGCTTTTGGACTGTGGGAGGAAACCAGAGAAAAGTCATGCTTGCACAGGAAGACTGTGGAAACTCTAATTTCACTGAAATTGTGACTTTGTTATGAATTTGTAATATCAAATTCTTCATTTGAAGTGCAAAGGTCCTAACATGTAAATGAGCTTTTATCAATAATTGCCTATCAAATAAACTAAAGGCATAATAGAAAGAAAAAAAAAACCATTAAAACACAGTTTGCCCTCCAAAGTACAAGAGCAAGTTCACAGTACAGTCTGACAATTCCTCTGTTATCACATTAGGGCCAAACTGGTTGAGGAACTGCGCAGCACGCATAAAGAGGATTTTAATCACAATAAGAGTGGGCTTTGACCTTCTCAAGAGCAGTCTCTTACATGATTACACTCTCAGCACAGTTCCATTTCCATGCCCTGGCTGCCTTAGGATTTATTTATTTATTTTTTCCCTCTGATCACCCTTGTAAATCAATGTCCTAACACGTTACGAATCTGACGAGGATTTGTGATTCACGGCGTTCCTCTTGACCTCATTGCAGCTGCCCCACTGAGGGAAGCAGGGGAGCAAGCAGAGTGCAAACCTCCAACCATGTGCAGAACTTAAAAAGCACTCAGCCGCTTTCAAGTGCAGATCCAGACTGGGTCTGTTCAACAGGGAACGCTCACTTCTGACCAGCAGAACTACACAGGCTAATCCATGTTTTTTCCCGACCAAACGCACGAGTTGTGTCGATCTTTGGCGTGTGGCTTTCCTGTGTATGTGGCGCCACACTGCAGGCAAATGAAAAGCTTTGTAGCCCATGAAGACAGAACAGTCAGGAACAAATTCATCTTCTGGGCCCTGAGTTATAACATTAGCTTCACTCTCGTGTCTGAACCCTGATGTCTCCAGTAAGGTGAAAGCAAAGGCATCTCCCCACTGAGCACCTCGCTCTCTGTTAAAAAAATGTGATTTGTTGTTTTCACAGTTGAGACAGGATACTAGTATTGTTGCACAGTCTGGAAAACACAACAGGGCATTTATAAATCACTGCTTATTCCTTATTTCTCAGTCATGAAATATACATGCAAAAAAAAACAATGAGGGGGAAAAAAAATGCACCAAGTTACCATTCAAAGGTCTGCTCTCCAGAAAATACACCAAACATCACAGTAAACCTAAAAGTTTAAGTGATTTTGTTAAATCTCTGCAAGGCTGTTGTCGTACGTTCACACAAGCAAACAAGACAGAACAAGAGCCAGACAAAAAAAAAGAAAAAAAAAAAAAGAAAAGTCTTTAACAATTTACAAGCACAACACAAGAGCATGTGTGAGAGCTTATAAATGAAACTGCCAGACAAGACCTTGTTCAGGAAAGATCTTTGTCAAACTATTTAGCATACCAACAAAGAGTGTGAAATAAAAGCAATGAGCTGCGTCTTGTGTACAAACGAAATCCAAATGCGCAGCCATCTCTTAATAAAAACGAGCAGCAAGTCTGCTGGAAAGGAGGAAATGGGACAGAAAATGGAAAATTCAATACAAATTAGGATGTTGGTATGTTTGCGCCAGACTCCCACTGTGTCGGGAGCATATGTGTGTGTGCTAAATACAAAATTAGGCACTCCAAAATCAAAGATGCATAAGCTTTAAATTGCATCGACTGGCAAACAGTATAATTTTCTTGACCCATGTTTGTTTTTATTTAACAGAAATCAGGGAGACTAATTCATGTGCATATAAGGGTTCGGGTTTTTAGTGTTTCCAGTGGCCTATTACAAGCAGAAGCAAGTGCAGAATGTTTTGAACCACTGCCTGGAAATTAGACGTCTGAAGTGGAAAACAAAAATTGGAAATTTTCAAACCCAAATCCCAAATAATTGAAATCAGCAAGTCTATGTCATGGATTGGAATTAATAAATCATACAAAGCTGCCTCAAGATGAAGAAGTGTCTCCTTTGCTGTGGGGAGAATAGAAGAATTGAAAAGCACAGTGCAAACCTGCTTTTCAAACTCCAGCAGTTATTTGTCTCTCAACCCCAGGAATATTGCTATATTGCAAAAGACTCTTTTTTTTTTCGTCTTTTTGATAAAGTATTTCTTCAAGAGTCAATGTGGGACCTTTCCCAGGAGGAGCCCATGCAACTGTCACCAACTTTCTACCAAACTACCATTTCACAGATTTATTAAGATCTTGCTTGGAGCATGCTAAATTGCACTTACACGTAAACAGATTGCACTTTCAATTTTGTATGAATTTTTGCGAGTGATTTACGTAGAAAAACACCACAACTGACATCAGGTGCAAACATGTGCATTCAAATTAAGTTTTTGTTCTTGTATTGCCTCTGTGTTCGTGTAAGCTGCCGTCACCTTGGAGTGATCTCGCAGTACAATCGTAATTAATGCAAGCTATTTCAAACATGGTAAATCACATTGCATGTAGTATTTCTCAGCTAGACCACCATCAGTGTCAGTCATTCGCCGAAACTGCTGCATTTACGGTTACTATTACACTAAACTCCTGGTTATCCTGACAGCAACCCAAAAGATGCCCTACTGTCATTCCTGTTGTCCTTTGAGCACTATGATGATGTGTTGTGCAAAAAATAAATAAATAAATACAATTTTTTAGGGAATAGAGAAATTCTAACGTCGATAAACTTTTATGACAGTGTTTTATTGTTTTACTCTCTTCTTAGTTTTTGGTGTCAGACCGTGACATCTCGTGATCTCAGATGGTACCTACCCATATATTTAGTAGAGGCTACTTAAATTCAGGATAATACGGTGTTTGTTTCGAGGCAAACGCTGTGCTGCACGAGTGCCAGCTTACAGGTAATCACAACATCTCTTAGTGTGTATCAGGCAACAACTCTGCTTTACGTTGAATTTAAGTGCCATTTATTTGACGTGTTTTGAATTCTGGTGAAGGAGTTACGGTCACTATGCAGGAAAAATGGACTTCATCTCCCTCTTGCACTAAAAGTAATTGAGCAGAAAGGGGGCCGGTTATACTTGAAGAGGTATATTTACCATTCTGCTTATAATAATCATGCCTGCTCTTCTCATGTCTGGACTTGATGTGTTATCATCAATTACAATATGTGTCCTGTTTACCCTCTGCGTTTTATGATTCTTCTTCTTTGCCTGCCTGAATAGTAAAAGGAATGTGAAAGCTGTTCTATTAAAGGTACAGCAGGTGTAAAAATTCTAAATTAATGAAGAGCATTAGAACACATGAAATGTTTCTTTTAAGAAAAAAGTTTTTACGCTGTGAGGGATACACATATACATAATGTCCAACTGGCAGAATAATGCAAAGACAAAAGAAAGAAAGAAAGAAAGAAAGAAAGAAAGAAGGAAAAAAAATCATTCAACTGGAAAAAAAATGTCTATCTCAGCATACGCATTATGATCTACATTATGTATAATTAAATTTCGCTATTGTGTGGCATTAAATTGTAAAAAGGAGAGCCAGCATAATGCTGAGCCAGATAAATTCAAATGTTTAAATCCTTTCTTCATTTCCACTTTTTAATAAAAATGGACCTTCCTTCGCTTTATATGGAAGCTCGGTGGAGGCTGTGTTTTGTTCAAAGAACAAGATCTGTATTGTTAGAATTTGCCAAATGCAAAAGCTGGTTGCTCCATTGAGTTACCATGTTTTATAATGTTAATAAATGGTTGGTTCAAAATGTTTTCAAAGGTTTTCCATCCAAATGATTTTGGCGAGCTTTATAAAGAATAACATTTGACATTATTGTTGTATTAGTGAAATACTGGTGTAGATTTTACAACCTGTTATGAATTCTCAATGGAGAATAGACCATGTTCAAAGATTTTCCAGGGACTCAGTGGAAAGGTTTTGAACATTCACAGTTCTCATGTATTCACGTTATCATTTTAGATTTCAAACTGGTGCATCCATGCCGACAAAAACAGTATTGCTTAAAATAATACAAAATGTTTAGAAACATTAGTATACATGCATACATTTATGTGTGTATGACACACTCAGTTTCATTTGAATGTTCATGGTGTACATGACTTGTTTTTCCTGTTAATCTAATGTGTTTGTGCACTTTATCCATTTATGATTTATAACTCGTGACTGCCTTTTTCTGCTCTTCTGTGCTCTTTCTCTGATTATATCATCTTTTTGTTTTCACCTATGTCCCACTGAGCCCCTTCCTTCTAGTGTGTGTGTGTGTGTGTGTGTGTGTGTGTTGGCGCGTGCATGTATGTGTGTGTGCCCCCTGCTGTGTTCCCATGACCTTCGATCTCTGTGGTTTTTCCTGCCTTTTTTGCTGTTTTTGATCCATAATTCCCTGCATTGTTTCCAACAGTTTGGATCCATTTAGTTGTATTTTCCCATCATCATGTTTAAACACCATCTTGGTTTGACCTTGGTCGTGTGTTTCAGGTTTCAGATGCCTTAAAAAAGGCAATTCATATCAATAAAGTTACTGTTTACTTTTTGGAAACTATATAGTTGTTTTACTTTTATTTACATGAAGAAGCTGAATTTGTACTCAGACTATTAGCAAATACTTTTTTGTTAGTTTTCTTTTTTTTCCCTCAATTTCTCTGCATTTGTACTTAAGCAAATCATATAAATCTCTTTTACAACTTTGCACAAACAGGATGAAATATAAAGGTTCTGTGATTGCCAATATTTTTATCACCAAACATCATAATTATACTGTAGTAAAATCGATGTGATCCTAAATTCTAGTATGTTGGATCGAAAATGCGTTGTACACATAAACAGTTGATATAATGCTTATGAAACACCAGGTGATTGTGTTATAGTTACAGTGTGAGTCCCTGCTGGCACGTGAGGTCACTACACACTGTGTTGCTTCTGTACAATTTACCCGGTTGCAGATCTAAAACAATTTACTTGTTACTGAAACAAGATGTTTGAACGCCTTGAATAATGTGGTTCTTAACCAGCTCAGACTTCAGATCTGGCTATTGCACAGTTCAGTGAAGGACAATCTTAAAGTTCTTCTCAACAAATAGAAGTAGTTTCACTATCAGCACTACTCCTTGGTCTGCGTAATCTGGTTCCTAAAGAATCATACAAGCCGAAGGGGGTATTGTACCAATTATCTTGGCTGTCACCTAAAAATGTCTGATGCCAATCTTGGACGTACAGTCAATTTCCACTTTCTTAGGTGGCCGGTCAGATTTCTTGGTCAGAGTGGGCTGTACGGAGATTTTCTGAAGAGGAAGGAGGGTCCCAGATGACTACTACCTAGCCAAGCAGCACCTTCCTATAGCCGGCCTCATAGAGACTCACTCATCCTACCACTGGAGCGCCACGCTAGGATATGTAGAGCCGGAATGGGACTGGCGGAGCGAAGAGCAGCCTTCACACTCACACAGGCTGAGTAAATGAACAGCCACAATAGAGGACACCAGGGAAGGAGAGGCTGCGTTCTTGCTGCCCACTCCCGGCTGTAATAATATGGGTGGACGACAGCGGTGAATGGCTGCCTGGGTGGCTGTCTGCTCTGCTGGCTGTCTTTCTGCTTCATCACACACGTCAGGACAGACAAGACATACGGAGTGAAGACGGAAAGCTTAAAAAGGGGACGGTGAACAACAGTGAACAAAGTGGAAAGGGAAAAGGTTGATAAAATTGTGAAACCAAGATTTGTGTGGTGTTTCAATGTTAAGCAATAAACGCAAAGAAGTTTGTGTATTATAAACATGTAACATTGAAAACAGAGAAACTCCAGTTGACAAGGTTTATGGTTATGTCCTCTTTGACCCTCAACGCGACCCCGAATCATTCTCGGACTTTGCCATGAATGCCAAACAGGACAGTCTTAAATATGAGGGATGAGCGAAAGCTCCTCAGTCCTATTGAATTACCCAGATCATATTTCTCACCATGTTCAGTTAATAAGGGCTATTGAATTTGTGACCATGCGTCAAGAATAATAAATATAATATTTCCTTCAAGGATCATTTGCAGATGATTTATGCTTTTGAGCCACAAAGAAATTCAAGAAAGAAGGACTGTAAGAAGAATCAATACGTGACACAGTATGGTATTACTTCATGTCAGCCTGCATAGAAAAGAAATCATTCAGGCAGATAGAGGTCTGTGGAGGCTGCCGAGCTGGTAAGTGAGAGTCATTTGTGATGGGGGCACAATACAAAGTTTGGAAATGTTCAAAAGGAGCATGCTGCGGAGGTGACTCTTCTATATCTTTGAGATGAGTTGAATTCGATGCACAGTAATTGTCCATGATTAAGGGTCAGACTAGACTTGATTTGTGTGTGTGTGTGTGTGTGTATGTGTGTGGGTGTGTGTGAGTATGTGTGAGGCCTGCCGAGGAACAGTTGGGGATGTTTGTTGCCACGCTTCTAATGGATGGCCACATTTAAGACGCTAAGAGCTAATAAAGAGTAATGGGCCTGTGGCTTCACGGGGGAGGAAGAAGAGCTATTTTGAGTTCATGAGAGAAAGCATCATCTCGGGGATTAAAGAGTATCGACCGATGAAGAGTAAACACTGCAATGCCGGGCTGCTCGCCTATTTGGTGAAGTTGTGGATGGGAAAGTATAGCCAAATAGTCAGTGCAGCTGGAAGGCCAGTGGGGACATCATTAAAAGGGGGCTGAGAAGTGCCTGAAGGTGCCGCGATGAGGTCTGATACGGCTGCAGCAATGTTATCACAGCAGGAGGTCACAGATTGACTGAATTCTGGATATTGAAAGCATCCTACGAGCAGGAAACAACGCCTCCTTTGTGCCTTCCAACACACACGGCTCGGGGGGGAAAGGCGGCGAGAGCCGTTGGCTTTGGCTGGGAGAACGAGACAAGCACATGTCTGTGTGCCAATCAGTAGTCCCACTGCCCCTCCGGACTTTTCTAAAACATAAACTGGGCTCTTTAATGAATCTTTTCCTCTCACACTGGCCTTTATTGCAAAACGACATCGTAAATCAGACTAAATACAGAGGCATTCGCTGGGCACAGTCGGCCGGCCTTTTTGTGAGTAGAGAAAGACATTTAATGGTGAGTTAGCTCTGAAAGGACAGAAGAATGAGTGGATACAAATCCAACAAAGACCTTTTGCCAGTCAGGTTAGAAATATACAGCAATTGCATCGTAAATGTGATAGTGTATGATTACATGACCATTCATAACAATGAAGTTTACTGGCATAATCATTTACTCTTGACTGTGATAAAAAAAAAAAAAAACTCTTGACTACATTGCATCAAATCAGGGGATGCAAACAGAGTCCAAATCAAGAGCAAAGATTGATTATGAGCAGTGATGCCTGTCTGTGATATTGCAGCCGAGAGATGAAGCACTGCACCTCTCTGATGACTGCAGACAATAAGAGCCTGTCTCTGATAATGAAAATAGCTCTGTCTCTTGCCAAAACTGTTTTTTTCCCCACCTCCTCGGGTCAACAAGCATCAATAAAAAGTTTGACAAACCTGGCAAATAACTTTGAACCATGGTCCATGCTTCAGCGATAAAATAATGAACTCTTGATACTTGAAATAAAGAGGCTTACCTGGGTTTGCTCACAAACCAGTAGATGACAGCAATAAAGGCTGTGAGTTAATTAAGTCAGTTTATATAGTAAGTAGGAAGGGAGGACTTTGTTCGAAATCCCTTTATTTATAGCAAGGTGTGAAAAAAACAGAGTGAGTAAATGAAAGAGTTCTGTAGCAGTGTCTCTGCATGCTTAAGTGCCTCTTTATCCCACTACGCTTTCTCCCCAAATCTACTGGTAAACCTCTCCCCAAGGTCACCCACATATGATAAATTCTGCCTTTAGCTCTCCTGACAAGACTCACCTTCTAGAAGCACAGCCACGCAGCTCTGAATGTGTTTGTGAATAAAGTACAAACTGTTTCGTTCCTAAGCAGATTTTGTCTAAATACTCTAAATACTCAAAATTAACCTTAACCATATACTACCATGAACTATTTCTAATATATGCCTGATATGGACAAAAGGCACATTCAGATAAATTGCTAAGCAGAATTTGGGGGCGGTACAAGTACATTCACTGTAAGGCTGACAGGAGACCAGGTGCAGAGTCGATCATGTGCCGCAGAGAGAGGCAGAGATTTGTCGGAGTAATATTAAAATGTTTTAACGGAGGCGAGAAATTCATAGCTCCATAAATTGTATACCGTGCAGGAAATGCACAAAGCAAAACAAACAGACTGAAAGAAGCGGTTGCAAGTAATTGAAACTATTGAAGACTTCTGGATAAGTTGTAGGTCTCCCTAAGCTGTTAGTCAAACAAATTCACAGATATATTTAGCGTTACACGCAAGGTCAAACTGTCTACCAAACATCATGCCCAAGAAGAAACAACTGCTGGCTGTTCCTGGCTCACAAACTGTAAAATCATTTAACTGCAAAAAATCAAAACAAATGTTTGAATGTGCGAGCTTACACAAGAGCATTGATTTCTGTAGCCCACCTGTCTTCAGGGGGCGTCCATGTACTAATGGGAACTTCCATCATCCTACATTTTGACAGTTGGTAGCCAAACAACATAAGTGAGGTCGAACTTTTAACCTCTCTGCAGTACAAGCTAAGTCAGAGTTGTTGTGCTTGTCTTGGTGTTATATGATTTACAGGAATAAGTCAAAACATTACAACCATAGCTTGCCCGAGTTGTAGAGATAAGAACCTCAACAACCTCTGAGGATGTGTTGTGGTATCAGGCATCAATATATTACAAGCATATCCCATACGTTCTGGTAGTTTAGACTTGTTGGGCCAGCACGTCACATAGATTCTCAATTGAGTGATGTTTAAAGGCCAAATCAACACTAAAAGGTCATTCTTAGGCTCGTCAAAACCTTTCCTGAACCATTTTTGCAGTATGGCAGTATGCACTACCATCAGGGAATCTGGTCTATGAAAAGTCATTGACTGCAACAATGCTTGGTATGCATCAAAGTAAAATTGACATGGAGACAAAGGACTCAAGAGTTGCTAGCCTGCCTTTTATTTCCCATAGTGCATCCTGGTGTCGTGTATCCCTGAGGTATACAATACACAGTCATGCATGGGATGTAAAAAAAAAAAAGAAGGAGTTTTATTAGATCAGGTCACCTTCTTCGAATGCTTCATGGTCCAACTCTGCAGGTCACATGATGCTGAGTGGACTGTGGCTACGCAGCCTGCTGGGCGATGTATTCTGTCATCTTTCCATCAGAGTCAATGTCAAGTTTTGCAGCAGTGTGTGCTACAATAGTTCATCTGTTCAACACACAGGCCAGGCTTCACTCTTCATGTGCATCAGTGATCCTTATAACTTCCCACAACTCTTTCACCCGCCCACTGGTGCAGTTTTAAAGATACTGATTGTAATCTTGCAATCACAATTTGTTCCCCCTTCAAAGCTTGTTCAGATTCCTACACATTCATATTTTCCTGTTTCTCAAACCTCAATCTTGGGGACAAAATATCCACCTGCTGTCTATTATATCCGAGCTGTTAGTAGGTGTCCATAACCCTATGTTATGGATGACCAGCGTTTGTGCAATAATGTGTTAATCCTCGTTATTTCGGGATGACAGTGTCTACTACAACAGCAGCATTAATAGTTGTGTTTAGCACATGTTATATTTGACCCTCTGTTCTTGTCCTTCCAGCTTTGAAAACAGGCCAAGGTGTCTCCCCTCTGCTCTTTCGCAGTGCTGCAGATTCTGCACTAAATCTAATCCAGGGACAGAGACCAAAAAAACCCACTTAGGCAACAAAACTACATTAATTTGACAATGACATATTGAGGTGTGTATCTTTAGCCTTTGTTTGTTTACACATTCAACTACATGCAGCATCTGCCACGATTTAGTCAGTAGCTTGATGGGTGTTTGCTCTCCAGCGGATTGTGTACACATTCTTGTACTGCAAATATTCCAAGGTTAGCACTACTGAGTAGTTGTACATGTTGTGAAACTGTTAAACCTTTGGACCTCTGCAAAAATATGATTTCCTCTTTCACTCTGCGGTAGCGTCCATTCACCCACTGCTGCCTTCGTCCTCTCAGTAAAAAGCTTTTTTCTGTGACTCCAGATGGACTGACTTCAAATCTGCAGTTTAACCTAAAACCTGTCAGAGTGGAAGCTGACTCCATGAACAAATTGCTCTATTTTGAACCAGGAAAAGAAAGCCATTAACGCAAGGGGAGAGAAATGTTTCTATTTCAGACCTGATCAGAAGGAGAGGAAGGGTGCTTTCACGCCGCTGACAAAATCTGTTTGAAAAGAAAAAAACATATATTGCCGGGGTACATTTTGTTTTCAAAGCCGTGCTGTCCAGCTACCATGCTGAACTGTATTCCAGTGATCGACAGCAACTCGCTCTACACTACAGCTATCGAGTATGGATCCTCGAAGGCAAGGTGATTCCTCCAGAGCCAAATGTATAGACGCAGACGCTCTAATATGTTGAAAAAATAGGTAACGAGACAGAACTATATTATAATTTTACTCCTACAAACTTTTCTGGGATGCGGAGCAGCTCAGCAGGAATAAAATAAAAAATACTCTTTGAATGAATCCTCAGTTGGCAAATGCAAAGCCTCACAGTTTTTGTTGGCTAACTAACGTTTGAACTCTCACTAAAAGCAGAGGAGGAAGGAAGCAGTCAACATTATAATACCTTACGCTTTAGCAGGAAAGAAAGAGATCTTGCTATAATACAGTTAACCCTGTCAGCAAATACCTTAATTATCAAGTTCATCTGAGTTGTTTTTTTAAGATAACGACTGCCAGGATTACACACGAAGAACAGAAGTCAGTCATCTATAATATATTTCACTCCTCTATTCTCAAAAGAGACATCTCAGGGCCATTAAAGTGAAGATGTTATTCCAGCATGTTCTGTACAGTTTGTCTTCAGATTCCAACCTTTGGAGTAAGACCGTGTCAAAAATGTTTTATGCTTTTTACCTGCAGGAAACAAGGAGTTTTTCATTTGCGATCAGAAAGTCAAGAAGTTCTCCTTTTTCCATTTTTCCCATTAGGGGTTACCACAGCGGATCCTCCTCCTCCTCCAATACTTTCTGCTTTTTGTATCCTCTATTATACCGATCAGTAAATCCATGAACCTCCTCACTGGCCTTCTTCTTCTCCTCTTGCCTTGCAGCTCTATCCTCATCCTCAGCATCAGTTTCCTCTCATCTATCCTACATATATGAACAAACTATAACAACCTTGACTCTCTCAATATCAAACCAAACTGTCCAACATGAGTCGACCTTCCCATGCACTCAATCCTAATCCCCCTGTTGTTTCATCAGCTCTAACCCAAGAAGGTAGTAAATCAAGAAAAGAAGAAAAAAAAACCCTCTAAAAATATGTCTTAACAAAAATGTGTTCACCTCCATTTTGCTTTGGCAAAGAAATCCCCAGAAACCATAAAAACAATTATGAGAAAAAGAAACTTGTAAATGTACAATCTGTATTATGTATTCATGCACACTAAACCTTACTTAAATCCTTTTTATATTAAAGTTGTATCACACATTACTCCAATTACAGAGAATCTGGCTGGTACGACAAGGGAATAGAGTAATCAACAAAATACATTCAGTCATTTGCTACACAGGACCACGTCACAGTGGTTAATGCTGTCACCTCTTGGCAAGATGGTCACAGGTTCAAATCCATGTTCATCCGGCAACAGTCCAAATATCTGAGTATCCGAGCGTGTGTGAGTGCTCGTGTCTCTGTGAACTATTCTAAAGCAGTTTAAAAGATGGAAGGATGCAACTTGGGTGTAAAAGGCATTTATGTTTGCACATGTGCCTTCTTGCTATCAAACATGTCCACCTGCTTTTAGTGCTTTCACTGGACACAAAACTGTATAGTAGAATAAGTCAGCAAACCGAAAGCTATTTCATCTGCATTCTTATTAAGAGCAAAGGACAGCGTATAACCTAGACGGGTTGTTAGTCCTTCAAAGAGTTCACTCAAAAATCTGTTTTGCACATCTATAAAAAATTTAGACCTGAATCTAACATAACTACAATTTCTCAGAATAATTAAGCTGGAGTGCTCGAAAAAGGCACATGGAGACCATCCAATACAGAAAGACCGTGGCCCAGAATACACCTGGGGTCTCCTCAGAGTGAGACATGACTACTAACCACTACAATGTTGTGTAGCTCACTCAAAATAATTACTGAGAATAAAATACATATGCTTTCTCAGTAAAACTCTTGTTTTATAAAGCTCAGACCAAGCAAGAAAGTAATACTGTGCTATCATGGAATCCTCTTCAAGGTTAGAGGCTTCATCTCCGGGGACAATCTGCCTCCATGATGGCATAAATCTCACAAACCTACATTTCTTTTTCATAGACTAGGAGATACATTATAAAACATGATATGAAACAATATAAGGAAGTAGTTGCTTATTAGTGGTAACATTAAAGTAGATACATTTTCAGTAGGCAGGCAACAATTGACTGTTTCGAGCTTTTCTTAATGACGTGCCGCGGCCTTCAAGGAGCCGTTAGCAGAGTCATAACAAAGCCTCCTTTCTCCAGACCGCCTCATATGACTCGGCAATGATTTGCATTTGAACTTATAGGCGCAACATTCTCACCAACTGACTCTGTGGACCTCATTTGTCTGCAGCATAGGGTATTGCTATCACTGTCAGGAGGACATAACTAAACGTAAGTCTTTCCTGTGACAGCCTTTCTTTCCTTTATTTGGCGCAAACTGCAGTGAGCCGATGAAGGAATTGCAGAGTACAGCTAGACATCATGCATGACTGGAATTTATCTGAATTAGCTTTCAAATAAATGTCTCTTGTCTTTTTCTACTTTCATTAAATCTGTTGATGATCCATGCTCTGTTCACAGTATCACTCCACTAGAATGTTTGAATGAAAATGAATCAAATGCTCCTTTTTGGGTGGTTTCAGCTCTATTGTTTGTTCAGCATTTCTTTTTTAATTTAACTTATTGGACGCCATTGAAAAGAACCCAATTAACTACGCAGCAGCCTCAGAGCAGGTGAGGAAAGTGTTGCCTTTGATTTGTGTTTTCATAGTCAGGTGAGTGCATCAGTTAAATCAGTAGTAGAACAGATTAAAAGAGGCATGTGGAGCGCGTCTGATTGTGCACACCTGGTCTGGTCATCGTACCGCCATTAATATGATTTACCACGACTTCTACGCTGGTTTCCTGCTTCAGATATCACCACTGCCCACTTGTTACAGTGTAGCTCTATTTCTTAGAACATGAAGAGATATACCAAAAATAAATCACTCGTTCACTCCCCGACTCCCTCTGTGAAATTGTGTGCAACTCTAGATCTGTTATCAAATAATTGATGGAATTCTCCCGCTTCCTGCAATTTCAGGTTTTATGTACAGTGAATGCTTTTGTGCGAGCAAGGAACTATACTGGGGTTTTTGGTTTCTTAGCGCTTGTCTCAGTGTCTGAGTTCACTGTGTCATATTGCACCAACACAGAGCGACTCTTTACTCTTCATCTGTCTTCATTCCCAGCAGGCTGCTGTCCCTAAGATCAAACCACCTCTCTCTGCTGGTCCGCTCACTACAAATTTTCAGGCAGACTCCTCATTTGAACAGAAGCTGCCGTGTCCACATGCAGGACCGATGCTGCATATTTCTTTGGATGAAAAACACAGGCTTTTATTTGTGAAAGGAGCC
>OMNM01000948.1:0-14988 GCA_900302745.1 Parablennius parvicornis
ATTCAGTGGAACAAGAACATCTGAAATGTTGTTTTTTTCACAGCCCTCCCTACAGAAGTAATTAAATTCTTACAATACAGGCGAGACCAATCAGTTAAGGCCACAATTCATTCATCTGTATTGTTGAATTTACAGTCTCATCTGCTTCAAGTGAAGACGGTTTAGATGTGGGGTTTATATTTGGTGTGACGCAGCTGACGACATGCTCCACAAAAAACCCAAAAAGCTCTGAAACATAGAGAAAAATGCTAAAACTGTAAAATTAAAAAGGTACTAAGATTTCACATCAATTATTTTGGGAAACATATACACACACCAATGTTCAGGCTTGTTTGGTCCAGAGAAAAACGATCAACTGTCTTGGATAAAAGTGGAATTCCCCTGGCTTTCAAACGGCACATCCTTTCTCACGTCAGGCCTCACTGTTTGTTGCTTACGTTGCCGCCACATCCTATAGAATCCACAGCCCTGCCCCCCAGGGTTAACAACCTCAGGGGTTAACAACCAGGCATTTTTTGCCAGGACCGAGGCTCATTTTAAAGCTCGCTTTACTGCTATGGTAACCAACACCGCCTACCAACCCTGCGAGGAGCCGTTTTTGTTCTGGCTTATCAAAACATAGGAGAGAGCCAGCCACAGTTCCTACAAACCCTCACAAGTGGACAAAAATAGAGCGCTAATGCTATAACTGTTGTATTAACAAACCACGGCAAGAATACCACAGTGTGAGATAAGGAAATCCCCGCTGGTGGTTAAACATGAAGGTTTAAATTAACTTTCAAGAATACAGCTTCAGTCCAGTAAAGAATTTTTTTACAACCAGATGTTCGTGGAAAAAAAAAAAGAAGAGCAGAGAGCTACACATTCAACTGAATACATACTGCTGCACGTTGCCTGTGCCGCCTAATAAAAAGCACAACCAAATGTAAACTGGATTTCTTGGTTCTAGAGCCAAGAAATCCAATGATCTCGGTTTCCCTTTCAACTTGCATACTTGAGTCCAAGCAAATTCAACCCAGTTCGTCATGAATGTATTTGATTTGTTCACTTTAAAATGCATTGATCTCCAGAGTAACTTCTGAGTATTTACACCTGGTATAAGGTTTGAATGTAGTTATAATGAAGTTATAATGAGCCCATCCCCTCTTCACCTGTGAAACGAATAAATTATCTTTGAAATGGGCTGGCATTCTCCAAGATTGGAGATGGCGGTGGCCAGATGCGACCCGTGGGAGGCCAGCTGCGCACGTCTGTTAAGAATTATATATTTTACATGAGGAAGCTCTGTTTTGATTCTCCTCATTATCTATCATAAACACATAGATTTACAGTTTGTCCAGAATAAATCTTATAATATGATGGGTGTGTGTGTGCTCATGAAGTGGAAAAGCCTGGACTGACACTGCTGATAACCACTTTTGCGTGACTAGTTAAGCTGATTTGCCAATGTCCACTTTGTTGAGACGCGATAGCCGAGTTGAGCTTTAAACAAAATAAACTGATCTGAGGGAGGAAAAAAAATTTAAAAAGTCAGTGCCGGTTCAAAATTCAGTAAATGACTAAAGCCCATATGCTGAACACAGGTTTCTCAAGTGTGAGGACTGTTTTCAAAATAGAAGGTGACTCCTGTCCTAAATAGGTGGGTCAGGTATATGAAGCCCCTCTTTTCTTCTGGGCCTTTGTTTACGGCTCTCGGGTTACAGAAGCTATTGGAGACGCTCCAGTTGCAGCACTGAAACTGTTTTCTAACACGCAAGGTTATGATGAGGTGAAGCATAAGGCAATGTAAACAATCAATAGGCTGTTTGAGTTGAAGAAAAGAAGCAGCCAATGAAAACCCAAGAGGGAAACAGTGAACAGTGGCATTAGTTCATCCTCAAAGAGGGCAGAATAGATATAGACATAACATATGCATAACATTTGAAAGTGTTTAATGTGAGTGCTGAACGGAGATCCAACACCCAACCTTGAAATAATACTGCGATAGTTATCATGCTTGATTATCCTGTTTGTCATAAAATGTCACCCTAAGTTCAAAAGGTTATATTTAGAAATGACCTTCAAACTTTTATTCAAATTGAACACTTTTTATTTGTAGACAACCATCTCAAAAGTGAGATTGAAATAAATTAGCTTCAGGTTGTGTTTTATGTTGTTAAATGACCTACATTATTTCAAGATGAAGTGCAAAGGGCATTGAATATCTGCCAAAGTCGATATAATTGAGTAAAACATAACTACTGCTGAAGTTGCTCACCTGGTGAAGCTGGAGAAGGATGGAGAGTTTGAGAAAGCCTCATTCGCCCTTTGGATTGCTGAACTTCCCCCAAGAGTCTGATTTCGGTTCCAGGCCCCACCAATGGTCATCACCGGGAGGCTGGCAACGGACTTCTGGTCCTTCTGCTGCTGAGGGTTGCTGTTTCTGACTCCAAAGTGGAAGCTCTGGCCCCCCGAGGTGCTCACCCCGCAGATGGAGATCGGGTTCGTGCCCGGCATGTCTGTGGACGACGTGCCGCTAATTTGGCAGTAGCCTTGGACCTCAGATGTCTTCTCCTGTTTTATCACACCTGGAGTGCAGAGGTGAATGAAGCCTGCATCTTTTTCCTTTTTCACCAGTGCAGACAAAGTGGTTGTTGGGGTTAGGGAAGCAGAGGTGGAGACACTGGAGCTGGACTGTTCTGGACTTGTCATGCTGCTGCCATTAAGTGCAACAGAGACCCCTGCAGTAGTGTTACTGCTCTCAATTACAGTGGGCTTCACGTCCCTCTCTGAGCTGCAATCCACCAGCAAAGAATCATCTGCAAGAGTGGAGAGAAAAGCATCGTCCCCGACATAAAAGTCTGAGGGGGAGCCAGTCAGGTCAAAGTCCTGAAGCAGGTCCAGAGTGTTGTCACTGAATAATTTCTGGCCCACATCCACATCTTTCCCAATTTGTCCAAAGGGATGATCGAGGTCAATGGGGTCCTGCTCTCCTTTATCCATGGAGAAATCCTCTGTTTTCATGTGGAAGAAGTTAGGATCTGAACCTCCGATCAGTGAATCCATGGAGGACTGGGTAATGTCTGTTATCGTGGCTTCCAACTGTGGCAAATTCACTGCCCCAGTTTGGCATCCAAAAGAAGCGGAGGTCTGTGTCTGAGGCCTCTGATCTTTAGGCAGGCCCCTGGGCTCTGTGAATTCGAGCAAAGAGCCTATGGTGGCAGTAACAGATGCAGAGGTGAGCTTCTGTGGAACGGTACTGTTGCTGAGGCCGTTGGGCACCTGTCCTGGCTGCATCAAGGGGCTCGATGGAAGAACGACAGACGTGGCAGAGGTGATGGACACAGCACTGTGAGGAGCCACTTTCAACAAACCACCCTCCTCAGGGCTTTCGGTGTAGACCAGTTTGCTCAAATGGTCATCTCTTCTGAATATTATTTTCTTCACTCCACCTTTATCCATCTTTTAGAGAGAGAACAGAAATAACAATAAGTGTTTACATTCACAGATGTGACCCATAAACATTCAGAAACATAGTGCGACCCAATCTATAACTGTTACAGCCATGCAGAAGAAAGATATCTATGGCAGGGGTCCTATTCCTGCCCCCCCTGAGGGGAGAGGCATCATGAATGTATAATGTAGTCAGCAACAATGAAGTCACTATAAGATGTGGGACAAAGATGGAAGGGCTTGCAAATGAAACCAAACACAGATGTGGGCTAAATATTACAATAATGAGATACTTTGAGACAAACTCGTGATGTCACTCACATTGTCGGGGTCCTACCTTGACAAACACATATTATAGTTATCATGTCACATTCGAGACGTTTTCCTGCTATGACTACACAAAGCCATCTGTCAATTCCTGAACATATGCGTGCATGTAAAAACATCTACTATTCCAGTTTTGTTCAGTGCCTATTCTACCAGAGGTTAACATGTTGCAAGATAGTGGTTGGCGGTGATGTGAAGGTGCAAGTAGTTTGTGATAACATGCACACAGAATCGGAATTAAAATTGATCGAACAACCGATTTGTACAACGGACACAAAGGCTTCAAAAAAGTCACATTTTATACATTGATAATTCAGTCTGTTTTGTTCATGGAGAGGAGGGGCGGGTAGCATACAGAGAAAGAGTTAAAAAGCCCAGTAAAAGGCGTTCGGAGGTTATCATTACACGTCTTATAAAACTGGTGAAGCTGCAGTGCGATGCAATTTGCAGCTGGTACCCCTGCAGGGTGCAGGTATTCACAGTTAACGCAGAAAAAGAGCAAGGAAAGTTGTCCCTCTGAGCGCGCTAAGCAGTTAGCCTGCTATCCTGGATGTGGCTAACTGCGTTAGCTCTGACAGTTGGCAACATGACAAATAAAACAGACAATCGTGTGTAATGCACGTACGTTTTTTGTCGTTGCTTCAGCTGACATCCAACATGGACTTTTCAACATATTAATTAGAGCAAATAAGTCCTGAGTCAACGCTGGCTTGGTGCTAACTATTGGTATGCTAGTTAGCATTGTGGCTAACAGCTACGTGCTTTCATTTCGCTCTAACGCCGTTGACACTAATGTTAGCCTGAGAGCTAACACTCCATATAAATGCATTGTTTTAAACTAACTTAACACATTTAATCGCTACATTATTTTTGGGGGGCTAACACGATGACTCGACCGGAATGTGAAGAAAACGACATATTTACCCTTGAAATGACTGGTTGCTGATATGTGTCCACAGGTCGTCTGTCAACATTGTTTTGGTAGAAAGTGGCAGTTCACCACACGCTGACTGGCTCTCTAAACGTTGCTTTCTCAGGCGTCGTATATCGACGCTACATGTTTGAGTTAGACGACGAAACGCGCCGAGCCGAGTGCGTCTGCTCGGTGTGCTGTCTTTTACGGATCCGATCGAGCAGCAAGCCGTCATGCAAAACGTTAAAGTGGCTAAGCTATGGGGATTTGTAGCTAGCCATTAGGAAAGTAGGCGCTAACCTCCAGGAAAAACATTGCCTACAAAATGGAGAACCGGGGAAGGAGGTAGCCCCCATGGCTGACCTGTTTACAACATGCTGCCCTGCCTGCTGCTGGCCGATGCGGCGAACTGCAGCCAGGCTGCGCCGGGTCTGACTCCCAGGAAGAGGGAGACAGGCTGATGTTTATGAATGAAACCTGCTGTCAACACAGAGATACACTCTTTTTTTAACCTCTGAAACCAGTCAGAATGGCATACACATATCCACACAATGGTTGTCCACACAAAACTATTAAAAATACATGAAAAGTGATCAATTTAACACTATATGTTAGGGGAAAAGTCAAACCAACTACACACTTATTAATAAGTAACAATTAATGAGTAACAAGATACAAAATGCAATTTTGACATAATTACAAATATTTGTCAAATTATTCATAAAGAGGCACAAAGCATACACAACAAACTGTGACCATAAAGCAGGGGTGTCAAATACATCTTAGAGGTTGGTGTGGGGTGGGTCGGTAGAGCAGATCATCTCTCAATGGGAATGTTGCGGGTTTGATTTCCTATCTGTCCACAGGTTGAAATATCTTTGAGAAAGATACTGAACCCCAACTGCTTCTAATGGATGGACTAAGCGCCTTCCATGGCAGTCACCTCCATTGTGAATGTGTATGAATGGATAAATGATTATCACTATAAAGTGCTTTGGGACATGCTTATGTTGCCGTAAAGCACTATATAAATGAAATTCACTCACCAATTACACCTCAATTATATGTTCTCAAGACTGTACTAGTAAAATAACACCACACAAATCTTTCATTTTAAACAGTGAAGTTATTCCTTTAATATACATGATGGAAATATTTATATTTTTACCCAAACCAAACAATTACTACTCACATTTTTTACAATCTCAACATAAATCTAAATTTAATGAAACCTTCTATTGCTAATACCTTCTCATATAGCTTTTGCATTATGTCTATTTTACAAACTAAACCTTGAAAAATTATTTTCAGCATTGAAGGTGCTAGCTTTCATGTCAACATCTCAGCTCGGGTCTCAATGTCGTGTTGTGTCCGCTCCCCCTGAAAAATCTTTTGAAAAAAATATTGTGTTTTCTTTGCAATTTATAACATTTGCTTGTTGGTTTGGCGAGCCAGATTGGAGCCTTTTGCGAGCCGGTTTTGCCCACTGGTCTTATATTTGACACCCATGCTATAAAAGAACACAAACTGTTCCAAAAAAGCTCAGACCACAAGAGATTTGGGGAAAATGGCCACAAAAGTTGTTGATTCAAGTCGAAGCTTGCACCTTTAGGAATAGTGATCACCGATTTATCAGTCATATCAAGAGAAAAAGTTAAATAACTTAAAATTGCATCCATGTTATCTCAGGAAAAGACTTCAACCAACTAAAAAGAGAACACAAACACAATGAATAATACCCAAAAGACAAAACTGAGACTCTAAATGACTCCAAATAGTTGTGAAAGGATACAAAGTACTGTTTGCCAATATAGACAGACAGTGTACATGTAAAATCAGAAACAAAGAAAGATATTGAATAAATATATTTAAGTCAGAACTAGTATTGGAGATCATAGATTTATCAGTGAGCACAAGTTAACGTGATCAATGAAATCATTTTCATAGGGGGTCAAACCACGCAGAAATAGATACAGTATAAAAACACAATAAAACACTCAAAACAACCCCCATAAAATATGAAATTAAGACATTACATGCTCTCAAAAAATAATAAAACTGATCAAATAAAGACAAAAAGGAATCCTAAGAAAATAGAAACATGATATCCTTTTAGTTATTGAGTGCATTTTACAGCTTTTTCTTATGTCTTCATAAAGTTTTTCTGTATTTCTTTTAATTTCCTTTATTTCTATGTAAAGCACTGTGAATTGCCCTGTGTTTGAATGGTGCCCCATAAAAAAATTTGCCTTGCCTTGCCTTTAGCTGTCCAAATGTGCTTTTAACTAATAAATCACACTCGCCATTGACACAAAATCACTGTCACTCAGACATAGTGTGATGGCTGTCATGCTAAATGCTCACACACCACCAAGAGCTAATCTGGGTTCAGTTAACACCCCAACACATGGCAACATGTGGGACCAAACCACCAAGTGGATGAAGGCCTTTTCTCTCAACTGAACCAGAGAACAATAAGCTGGTGGTTCAATTAAAAACATTTAAGTTTGAGGATTTTACACTGATAGATTCAGGAACAGGCCTGGTAATTTGGTTGAATTATCTAAATAGCTCAGGAATAACATGAAGCCAAAGTGAAATACAAAGGTGCTGTAAAAGGATCACAGAGATACAAAGGCATCAACATCTCTCACAAACTGAAACAGAAATCAATCCTTGAAGAATACAAAGTAACCACAAAGAGACACAATTTTCAATGCAAATAAATTCAAAAGAAACAAAGAGCTCAGGAAATTCAAGTCTTTAGGATGACCCTGGTGACTTGATAGATTTATGAAATTAAAACAGACACAAGGACCCAAATGAATCATTAGTTAAACCAACAGTTATATAACGGTAGAGAACAAGGCACAGGAAAATTGAAAAAAAGATCATTATGAAACAAAAAAGTATCAAACTGAAAAAAAAAAACAATATGCGATGGAAAAAAGCTATAAAAGCTACTTTGATGACTGCATGTAAATACAGGGGGTAAACACATTTTGAAAAGAGAGAAATGCACTCCTGTCAAGTCCTTCTGTCCACTCACATGATTTTTCATATCTTTCTCTTCCCCATAATTCTACGAGCATATGTGATATCAAAATTTATTAAAAATGTCAAGAATCTTTAGAATAGAGCATTGCATCCATATAGAAATCACGATAGAGGCAAACAGAACTACTTCAATGCAAAGCAAGATGAACACAGTCATACTGTAGCATGAGCCCCTTAGTAATATTGAAAAACTGCCAGATATTAAAAGGTGAAGATATCTTGGAAAAAGTGACAGAAACACTCAATATTTTCATGAAGTCCGTTGACTCTGAATGAAATTCATTTATTTCATAATGCCAATGTCCTGTTATTCTCATGATAGAAATAAAATAACCCACCACATAACAGTAACTGCAGTGAGTTCTTCACATTTTTTCATTCAACATACGGTGGTATGTTTTAATGTCTCCAGCCTTACAAGAAGAACCACCATTACACAAACAACACCGTCTAAAAAGTGTAAAGAGACTTAATGCTTTATAGCATGGAGCAAATGGTGCGTCAGCATTTGTCTCCGCTTACAAGATTGTTCTCGCAGCTGCTCAGCGTGTTGTTTCAATGTGTTGCAGCTGTTAATAGGGCAGTAGAGAAACAGACAGCATGATGAATCTTGAATGGACACTACCTTTAGCCACAATGGAGTGTGACTAACCTGCAGGACAGATTAAAGAGCTGTAAAACGGCATTGCTAAATAATGCTACTGTGAAATATAACAACGATGTTTTAAGCTCTATTGGGAGTAGCATCACAAAGAAAGAACACATATTGAGTCCAGTCGTGTGTCTTCGAACAAACATCTTAGCAGTTCTCACTACTGCCTTGTAAGTCTATGTTTCTGTCAACTCTGAAGCATCTTCACCTACTTAATCCTGCCTGCCCTGTCTATCTTCACATATTTTCCACATTGTCCACTGCTCTGGATAGTTGATACAGAATATTTGAAGTCTTCCACCTTCGCTAACTGTACTGAATGTCATTCACACATGTATTCTGTCTTCCCTCTTTTATCCAGTGCAGGCCGCGTCTCTCCTGGTTGCACCTGATTAGTATCATTTAACTGTAATGAGACAATATGACATAACATTTATATATATATATAATGCTCACTAAACATGCTTTAGATATTTCTTATCTAGTAGTGCACTACCCTCCAGGGGCTAAAGAAGACATTGGAAGTCATTGGAACTAACAATATAGACATCAACCAACAATGTAAAGCTTTGGCTTCTAATTCAAATACATATGATCTAAATGCTCATCAGTAAAAGTAGAACAACTTCATAAAACCTTTATTCAGAGGACACGCAGGGAAATATGTGGAAAACTAGCACTGTTTTATATCATACAGAAAACTGCAAAATACAACTCACACATCTGGCTCATTTATTTGGAAAAATGAGAGCATGGAAAGTGAGTGGGAGAAGAGGAAACAGGGAAAGGCTTTAATGTGTGTATAGGGATAACAGCTCTGCAGAGAGGTTTGGACTTGTCTCAGTTGTTGCTTTCTTGGCTGACAACGAGGTCACATGCAATTTTCATTGACATGCACATTTACTGATTTCCACACCACAAGAACCAAACACACAAAACAAATTAATCATTTAAGTTTTTGATAACAAATTATTTTTATGTTTTTAGAAAAGGAAAAAAAAACTAATATTTCAAGAGAATGTATTTTGTTTTCATGCAGTGTAAATGTAGATTCTACAGTGTGTATTGCAATCTTTTGCTTGAGTTCCATGCACTGCAGATTGCAAGGCTAAAGCTGTGCAAACGCCACAGCTGACATTTTAATGTTACAGCATATACAGATTTCTTACTTCATGGTCAGCTGGGAGCCATATTGTCCTACATTATTCATGCCAAAGTTACATGAAATTCAATCCTTACCAAAAGACACTCTCTGACCTGGGAGTTCTGCATGGAAATAAGGCAAGAAAACCGGCTCTAATGGGAGGATGAGCAAGGTGAATAAGAAATTGCGTTTATAGCACACGTGGGAGGTGAAGAGCAAATTGTTGAGAATGAACTTCAAGTCCTCCTCATGTACAAGCCCAACACCAAATATTCAGCTGTGTATGACTTTAAAATCACTTACCTGCAAAGTAAAAGACAACTACTTTCCCAATAGAGCCTATCTGGCAGGCTAAGGTCACACTATCTACAAAACGCCACAATATCATTCATAATGTAAGCAGTAAAACCTCATATCGCAGCAAAAGAGATCAACATGCTCACTGTGGCTCTAAATCCCCACTGTTTGAATCCCACTCAGTCCCCCACGGCTGCTTAGCAACCCCTCTCCAGCACAATATACTCTGAATTAACAGGGTAAAGCGTGACCACTGCCTCCTCCAAACAGCTAGTCAAGGGTGCTCTCCCATCATCAACGCCTTCGCTCCACGTTACAGCAATAAAAGCCACTGATTTATCACATGACTTCAAAACACACACACACACACACACACACACACACACACACACACACACACACACACACACACACACAAAAAGCAATTGAGAAACAAGAATGTGTGAAACGTGAACAGGTGTTGGTGCAGGTCGCTGCATGTGGTCTGGACAGTGGACTGAAGGGATTTCATACTTGATGTGTACAACAAACAGACTCAAGTGATCATGAATGTTGTTATAGCTATTTTGATTTAGCCTCTACTCTATATTTATGTTTGATTCTTTCAAGACCAGCTTGTGACCCAAATATAAAGCTTCATATACAGATGATGACATGCATTGTAAATCCTTGACTTAAGCTTTGCCATCTCACTTCAGTGACATGAAGGGCTTCAGTTATCCTGATGTAATCTGAATGGCCACACTTTGTAAACACCCCCCACCCCAGATGTCATTGGTTCTTAATGATACTGATCATTCTGTAGCATTGCCACCCAACATCTAATTACAAAAAGACAATATAAGCTGCAAGTCATTTGGGCGGGATATGTCGGAGTAGACTTAATATGTTGTTGATTTCACTTTAAGAACATTTTTGTAGGTAATGATTTTCACTCTGTAAAAGTAAAACGTATTTTACAACTGACTATTCCAAATAGGATGTTATATTGTTTACCAACTGCAAAATCAAGATAAAGAAATAAATATACAAGCTGAACAAATACAATGTAAGTTACAACTTGGTAGCGTGGACATTAAAGAGAGAGGTCATTTTTATTGTTTCAGGGTGCCCCCTGAAAGTTTAGTTCTCAGTATCAACTGTATCGGATTCTGTCTAACTTTCTCACTCTAATAGGAGTATTTTCCCTGTGGTGTTTGTGTTTCAGAGTGATGAATGCTGATGGTTTTCTGATGAATGTACTGAGCCAATAAAAACCAACAGTGTGTGCTTAATTTCAGAGAAAAGGGAGTCAGTGTTGAGGATCAATCTCCCTTTGTTGAAAACTAGAGGGAAAGCTCATTTGATGTATAATCTTTGATTACCTCCATAAGTACCACCAGTCTCAAACAGAAGTTATTAATGGTCGGAAGGCTTTCTTTTGAAACTACTGCTGCAGTTCCTGAAACAAGCAGCAGTGGTAGTGGAGACGGCTGCGATCTGTCCGCGGTGCTGAAATCAGAATCAATTCATTCAGCTTCTATTCAGCTTTACGGAGCTTAGGGTTGCAGAGGGCCAGTGCTGTTCCCAACTGACCATGGACAATGGCGGGTTCATGGCTGATCACAGATCTGATCACAAACAGAAAAACACTCAGTCACCAGCTTCAAATGCACGACTGTGAGAGGACATTGGTAGAACATGCGAACCGCACACATATTGGCCCAAAATCAGGATTTGAATTAGGGATATTCTCACTGTGAGAAAGAATGCAAACCGCTACACTTTGTAACCTTGAAATAGAAATCCGATAAATCAAATCAATAATCAAGGGATCAATTTTCATAGCATGCACGAGAGTGGGGTCTACATTCAATCACATGCAAAGGATGCAGTTGACCTTTTTATTACTACTGGCTGCGGTCTGAGTGGGTTCATATGGCACAGAAAGTGAGTTATGAGCAGTGATGCTGTGTGGATCAACCAGCACAGCTCACTGACACACAGCAGACGAGTTTTTGAGTAAGACTCTGGCACCTAACCCCTCACCCGTCTCCCGGGATAAGCACGTCAGCTAAAAGCGTTAAATGTAAATGTGAAAGCTTCTGTGAAGACTCAGAAGAGGGGATTAAAATCCGCAACACTGGGATGTTCAAACTGCATTAGACCTGAATCCTCGTCGCCACGTCGCCCGTAGCTGGATCAGAATTTCATGAAAAACTGCACGGATGCATCATCATCAGTCCGCGGCGGTGACGGAAAATGTCATTTTCCTTTAAGATGATGTAAGACATTACTTCGCTGGCCGGGTTTTTCCCTCTCCGGTGCACAGCTTGGAGCAACATTATCTTAAACCTTCTGCCGGTCCAACCGTTTCTGCACTCAGCAGTTTGGAGAGATGGAAGCGCGCAGGAGTCCCGCTTCCACCCTGCTTTGCCAGAGCATCCTCGAGGCAGGTTTCAATATCCTAAGAGTCAGGAGCAACGCTCAGTACGAGGAATCATAAAGTACTTGCAGATATCTTTTTTTTCTTCTTTTTTAAGTTTATTTTGCACTTGTGTGTTTGGACTGAGAGCGAGGCGCAAAACGGAGAATCTTTCCACTGAAAACTTGAACTGAAATGCTTTTTTCCCTTTACTTAATTTAATGTTGGGGGATTTTTATTGCGAAGTGAGGATTGATTCTCTTTGAATTCACACCGATGAGATATCCCAGTGGATGTGTGTAACATGATGCTTCTTTTTTATTTATAAAAATCGATTGAGTTCAAAAAGGATGCACCACCGCGGGCAGGAACAGTTACACACGGGGTTGAAGGATATACTGTAGACACACCTTGGGATTGTTTGGTCATGAGACTGTGGATGCGCGGACTGCAGCTTGAGTCAAGCCTGAGCTTCGAGGTCTGAGAGCATCAGCACCATGCAGCTACATCCCGCACCCTGAACTTCTGGGACGTTTGCGCTTCGTGACTGAAACTCAGATTTTGTGCAAGATCTGAAAAAGAAAAAGAAAAGAAAATGGCATTGAGCGAAAACTGCAAAACGCAACCTGCTAAAGACCAAGGCTCTGTGCAGAACCCTTCGTCGGATGTTATTGAATTAAACGTGGGTGGACAGGTATATTACACTCGCCTCGCCACTTTGACAAGCTTTCCAAATTCTCTCCTCGGGAAACTGTTTTCCAACAAAAAAGGCTCTTCAAACGATTTGTCCCGGGACCTCAGAGGACGGTATTTTATCGACAGGGATGGCTTTCTGTTTCGATATGTATTGGATTACCTTAGAGACAAACAAGTTGTCCTCCCTGACCACTTCCCCGAGAGAGGAAGATTGAAAAGGGAGGCGGAATACTTCCAGCTGCCCGATTTAGCGAAACTTTTGTCTTCCGACGAGGGAAAACTCTTTCCAGATGACTTGTGTTACAGTGATTTGGACGATATATCCCAAGGCAGCGACCAGAGGTTTTATCCCTCTTACTCCATGGACAGGAGGTACGGCTACATCACGGTGGCTTTTAAAGGAGTCTGCGCCGCGGGTGGGAGAGAAACTCAAACTGATGCCAAAGCCAAAAAGTTACCCAGAATCTTCATCAGCAGCAGGATTGGCTTGGCGAAAGAGGTGTTTGGAGACGCCCTGAATGAGAACAGGGACACAGACAGACCACCGGACCGATACACCTGCAGGTTTTACCTGAAGTTCAGGCACCTGGAGAGGGCTTTTGACATGCTATCAGAGAGCGGCTTTCACATTGTGGCCTGCAATTCGTCCCTGACCGCGTCCTCAGCTGGTCATTACGCAGATGACAGGGTCTGGTCCAATTACGCACAGTACATCTTCTACCGTGAGTGAAGATCTCTTCCCACTCTATACTCTTAGATGTGATGGGAGTTACAGTGGAAGCTTCTTCTTTTTTTAATTACATTTTTTTTTTACCTTAGAGAACATCACGGTTCACATGACAGATAAGTAAATAACAACAAACACATTTTATATCCTAAATAAATTATTAAAAAGTATCCATTACACAACGACATCCATACACCAACATCTTTAATGTCTAATAGTGAAAGTGTCCAATGTGTAGTTTTACATAAAAAAACAATACGAATGTAATTTTAATTTAAAGATTTGAATGTGAGTTATGGGAAGTGGGGTATGTTGCTTGCACCACCTGAAGGCATGGTCGGGTTGCAACATTATCCCCAATAAATCTTTGCAAACCTTCCGGCAGCTGACTTCAAACTTGTGCTTTGTGTCCGACACAAGAGGCACACTTGCCCACGGACCCCAGGGGAGTTGAGTCACAATGCTGCTACACTTCAAGTACACATGCGTCATTCTTAAACACGCCTTATTGCTCGCATTCTGCCAGAAGCTGGGTTATGAATAATATAGCACCAGTGGGAAGGGGGAAAAAAAACATGAATGCCGCTATTTTCTCTTGAAATAGCTTTCCTTTGATTGAGTTAGAGACAAAGTTCCCGAGTCAGCAGATAACTTAATTAGATACAAGTATGGCTCATTCCTTGGCAGAGGGAGGAGCTGGACCATATGGCCAATTAAAACTAACACTTAGTTCATTAATCTGAATGGCTCCCTTTAGATAAGCTGAAGAGAACCCAGTTGCCCGGTCAAGGTTGGAGATGCAAGAGGGTGGCCTGAGGTAGACATGACATATGGTTCTTAATGCTTTACCAATAGCAATGCTAATATGGGGTAATTATTACAGAGGGTGTGCCCCTACCTGAAAAAAACCCTCAAAACATTTAGTCATGTAGGATTTTCCTGAGTCATTCAATGATGTGGAGCGCAGCATATGGTGTAGGTGTTCACCCCCTTCCCCATTAACACACATTGCCCAAGGACAAATTCATGGGACAGTAAGGGAAGAATAAGAAGGTGGGAAGAGACAGTGAAGAAAGTGTCTGAGCTGCATGTAAGGAAAGATGCTGCGGAGTAAGAAGAGCACAGAGAGGGAAAGAGAGGAGAGAGAATTTTATGAAGCAAGCAGAAAGGAAGTGAAGAAAGGGGAGGCAGGCAGATGGAGGAGAGAGTGGGTGAGCAGGAGAGATGAAGGAGTAAAAGTTGCATGAGACCTGGCCATGGGGAGAAAGAACTGAGGCAGAAAGAAGCGAGAGGGAGCGGGTGCAAAAATAGATTAAAGTAAGGATCAGACAAGAAAGTT
>OMNM01000952.1:0-15346 GCA_900302745.1 Parablennius parvicornis
ACCTTTTAATAAAAAAAAAAAAAAAAAAAAAAAAAAAAGCAAACAAATGTGTTCACAGCTGTGACTATACCAAAATCTAAAGGACGGCTGCTGCTTTGATTTCTCGCTTGTATTATCTTCCACTTCTCCAAACATATTCATCACATAAAAGTCATTAAATCAGTGGGTTTAGTGCACCGCTCTCTCACAACAGACCCTTTAACAATACAGAAGGGCTCTAATTACAGTACACTGACAACCTGTCATCACTTCAGGCATATAGTAAGAGAAAGCACACGCAGGCATGAAGAGCGTAGATGTGTGTCAATTCATTCAATAGCTGTTACTGTAGCAGACTGGTAAAATAGAGAGGGGGCGCACTCTGGAGTAATTTGACATGCGAATTAAATACAAAGTAATAGCTGCCGACTCTGAATTCACTGGAGATCACAATCTATAATTCCACAATGTATAAGAAGCAATGTGTGAACATACACTGCGATTTAGTCTGTACCACAGGAATTTGATGTGATTTCCCCACACGGTTCTTTCACTTGTATAACTCACTGAAGGAAATGAATCAGATTCACTAATAAGGGTCATGTATGGGGGAGCAGGACTCTTTGATGCTGTGCAAGTGGAGCTACGTGACTGTGGGCATTTTTCAGGTCTCAACACATAAAATTACAGTGAAATGAAAATGCTTAACAAGTAAAAATTAAGATTTAGGGTTGATATGAAGAGCTAGCAAATTTTGAAATGATTCCATATAATTGGATGGACAGGTAGAATGTTTACGTTGGAAATAACGAGACCACTGATTGAATAACCAACTATTATAACAGTTAAAATAGAAAAAACCAAAAAAATAACAATAATTTGACATTCAGTTATCTTGAGCTACCACATCACTTTCCAGAAATAATCGTCAGCATTTCAACATAACATGATCAAAATATGAGAGGACATGTTTTCAAAAGTTGAACCACTTTGGATCAGTATATTGAGCAGTGTATGATTCTTGCAACTAAAATCAAAGGATGAAAATATGAAGAACTTTCACGAGGGACAATGTAAATATCAATAATACAGCTTGTCTGTGGAGACTCACCTATTAAGGTCATGGCATATAAAACTGGCTTTGCTTGATCTGTTGGAATAGATGATGACTGAAATGTCTTAAAATCTATAATATTGCACTTTTGATTTTCTTCTATATCTTTGATTATTCTGTTTAATATATCATGTTCAAGTAAGGGTTTAAAGTTAACAGTAAAACATGCAGGAATTGAAAATAGTTAAAGACAAAAGTTTAGTACTGATAGTGTGTGGGTGTATTGGTTAGGACTCGTGCATCAGAGCCAGAACGTTTCAGGTTTGAGTACAGGTTGGGTTTGGGGGCCTTTATGTGTAAAGTTTGCGTGTTTGTGCATGGATGAGTTTTCACAGTGTTCTTCCTGTGTCTTCCAATAGACCAATAATCAGAACTCGAGGATAACTGTTAATTTTAAATAGGCCACAGGTAAGAATGAGGTTGTATTTATTTCTGTGATGGGCTGTTGGCCTGTCTCTGGCTGACCTAAAACTCCCAGTTGGATGACGTTCAGAAGATTGATGGATGAATGGTAAGTTGGCGTCGTCCACTTTTCAAGGCAGTGAAATGATTTTTCTTCACAGAGTGGAAGATAAGGATTTTTATTAAGATCAGTAAGACTACAACCTGTAACACACAAATTCAAGTACATGAGTTGGTTCAATCTCATTCATCTCAGTGAAAAGATTTGGAGAAACTTCAAATGTCCAGCATTAGAGTACAAAAAAGCGTCTTGTGTTCACACCTTTGTTCAGCCCGTTCAGACAATGCTGCAGAGGTGCACGAGAGAGTCCCTGTAACCATAGAAACTCCCTCGCTGCCGACAGGCTGGCAGAGGAGATGCTCAGAGCTCTGCGGAGGGCTAGGAGGGGCTCCTGTTTGCACAGGATATTAGGAATTAATGATTTATGGTCAAATCGAGCACACATTTTTATTTATAAGGCTTGTGATCATTATATCAGGGGCCACTTGTCTTTGGTTATCTGGATGTTAAATAATCAAAAAGAAAAGCCATTCCAAACACAACTTTTAAAGACATGTGACAATACTCGCTAGGTTTTGTGGTTTATCATCATTCTGAAGAAGTTGAAACCCCCTAGATGCGGTGATTACTACACTATAAGCTGCTATGATTTTGTATTTTGGAAAATGTCTGATTACAATCATACTTAATCAGATACGAGCCAGAAGAGACTGGTGATATGAGACACATCAACAGTGCTAGTTAAACTGAATATCTAATTCATACAAGTTGAGATAAGTAGACATGCTATTGCTATTAATTCCATTCGGATTAAATAGGATAAATCCAAATAGTGAGCTGAGTTCCAACTTTTAAAATTAATGTACAGTTAAAGTGCCACAAATAGCACTGATAAGAAACTCTTACACATTACGGTCCCCTCTTCACTCCCACTCTCTGTACCACTGGTTTCTCCTTGGGCTCGTTGCATCTCTTTGCCACGGAGCACATATCTCTGCTCACGCTCTCTCTGAGGCCTCGCTGGGGAGCTCTCCCTCACACGACATCATACAGCTGCCAAGATAAAGTTAGCAACACAATGATAAAAGGCAGCGCGAGCTATTTAGAAGTCACTGAAGCCTCGGTTCACCAGATAAAGTGATGTTTCTTATAGCAACATTGAATGTCACGGGGTAAGGGCACTGTGGTAGTGCTCCCCTTCGTGCTCCCCTATTTTATTTATGTAGAGAACACGACTTTCTGTTTTCATTTGACTCTCATGTCATAACATTAAGTAAATTAAGCAGCATTCATTTCAAAAGCTGTTTCTACAGCTGGATTGGATATAAGATTTAAAAAAATATTACACTCCTCACTCATTGAGCAGTGCATAGTTAAGAAACTGAAAGAATGATTTCTTTGCTTAATGAATGGACTACTTTGCCTGATTAAAATTGACTTTTGATTGAGTAGATCATAAAACGAGCAGTTTGCAAGAAAAAAAAATGCATGAGAAAGGGAAGCTTGTCATTAGGAGATTACCTTGTGACAATTTTCTTTTAGGGCAATGATTAAAAAAAAATGCACATAGCAAATATTACACAGGCTTTGTCATAAATCATCACAAAAAAAGTCTTGTCAAGCCAAGTGGAAAAAATCAGCACTTCGTGCATAAATGCAGCCTGATCAATGTATTCAAAACAGTTTTGCATGGAGCCACCCGAGGGTTGCTGCATATGTACCAGCTGTGGGTCCCCAGGCTCATATTTGGTAATCGAGAAAGAATAATAAGTTTGGCTTGTTAGTTGTGGATGATTTGATTAATGACCATGCTTGCTGCTCCGCCTCTCCTATGATGCATGTCAACCTGGAGGGGATACTTGTTTGTCTCGTATTATGTCGCTGGGAAATTGTCAGTGTGTGCCAAACTGATATTTGCATTAGCATACTAACAAGCACTATTACCGAGCGTGGTGGTGGTGGACAGTCACCAGCAGCATGGCAGGACACGCTTTTTTTTTGCTGAATCCTGGAGATGAGGGTAATGAATTGTGTTCCGCATATGGCACATTGATAAACTCACTTCACGCCATTAATCAGCAGCAGAGGGAAATGGGGAAACTCCTAGGATTGTGCTTTGATTGACAGGCTAATTTAATGAGAGGAACAGCCTTTCTTGCGATGAGTATGGCTCTGCTTACACGGGCTAATTAAAGGTGGCCACTGTGCGGGGTAGATCTGAGTGCTGGGATCAGTTTTGGTGGGATTAAGTTTTTGCGGTGGGATCAGGTTTGCGTGGCAGACGATGCAGTCAGACGTGCTGGTCATCTGCTGCTGCAGGCCAGGTGTTGTCTCCAAGTGTGCCAACATTGGAATTGTTTGGCTTGGAGGGGATTGCTGCTGTTATGATTGCCTACATAAAGGCTGATTGTGCTCTGTGATTATCTCATTCTGTGTCCCATCCTCTTTTCACAGCAGCAAAGCTGAGATGGCGTGAGACGTCAACCTCACCCCCAGTCTCAAAATATCTTGTAGGCGCTGCTTCCCCTTTGAATCTGGTCCGAGGGCAATTTTTCTTTTCTATTAGCATCTCATCTAGCCTTACACATTGAATTTTCTCACTTTACATTTGTGTGCCAAGCAGCGCTTCTGCTTGAATAGCAGAATAATCCAATCAGTGGGGAGCGCCTCAGACCCAAGACATCTGACCTCTACTGAGGATTGGATCTTGTCAAAGAGCATCTTATTTCAGATGATAATTCCCTGCATTGTTTGTGGATTTTTATTTCTGCTCTGTGTTACAAGCTCATTTGCTGTTTTTTTTGTCTACTGCAACATGAAAGACATTGGGGATTTTCATGGAATATTCATTGAATGAGAGGCCTCTGATAATATTAAACAAATACCTGGAGGTGGAGGAAGCTTATGTGTGTGTTTACACGTGGCTGCCACTGTGAGCTATTTTCTCATTATTAAAGGTAGATTATGACAGTCACAGGAGGAAGAAAGGAACAAATGATCATGACTGTCTATCATCAATTATTTCTGAAAACTGATGTAATGACACTTGTATTTGCACCTAATTTCGATTCTTTTGATGAATTTTTGTCAAATGTTGAATGCAATCTTCATTGATGTAGTGTTTACCTGTGCTGATAAATTAAATTTGAATAACATTGTCAGTCGTCACAGTACTTTCAATAATCCAAACTGAGAACAAAACATACCTACAGTAATCACCATGAGACCGTTACAGGCAGTGTAGCCATATCTATTCAAAACATTCCAGCTCATAAAAATCCCCCTGGTGTCCCTTTATCTGTTTTGTTTGATTGCTTCTGGCAGGTGAATTTCTTTAAGTAACTGTTATTGTTATTGTTTAAAACATGGTAAAGCTTTAATTTAACCATGTTGCCCACCCTATTGCGCAATAACAAATCACCAAAGAGCTCTCTGTTCCAGCAAATAGAGAAATATCCTTTACAAAGCCAACCTAACAGTTTAGCCAAGATGATGGGAGTAGATTTTAAAGGCACAGGCACATTATGTTGTCACTGCCTTTTTCTCATTTCAAAGAAAGCTACAAGGTCAGTTGCTGAGAGACCAGAGTTAACAGCAATACCACTGCTGTAGACAAAAACGCTGTCTGCATTGCATCCTGCGATGACTTGAGCCTCTAAGATGTAATCTCAAGGAACCTTCTTGCCTGGCAAGTGCTTCGGCTCCCCTGACAGACAACCCAGTGGCTGTCTGCTACTGTTTCCTTTGCTGCTGTCTTAAAGTCTTCCGCGTGAGGGCAATCACCAAACCTGTAAACACCTTAACTATGTGACACACCCTTCATAAGTAGTGGAAATGGGCTTTTACTGTAAAGCAATGGGCTCTTCCTATAAGAACATGCCATAGTGGGGCTACACCTTATATAAGAGTTATTGAATAGCTAACACAACAGTGGGCAATTGCGACTTTGAGGCTTGAAAACTGTACAGGACACCACAGTTGGCCCCTGAACAAGACCCTTGACCCCCACAAGCTATGTGGAGCACCATAACAGGAAGAGTAAATACGAGAAAGACATTTCTCAATAGCAAATAATACAGTGCAGAATAATTAGTTAGTTAATCCTCTCCAAGTTTTGGACGAGAATGCAAACCAGCTAATTGCAACCTTGCAAGCTTTAATAATATCAGAGACTACAAATGCAACTTTTCAATAATAAGTACTACTTTTCCTAATCTGTGCAGTCGGGGGCTGCAAAGTTTCTGAAACAGATCATAGTGCAACACTAGGACTCAAACCTAAACAGCACATGGCATCAATGCAAAGCTAAATGCATTGGTACTCGCAAAATAGCGTTAGCATCAAAGCAATACCATGGCATGTAGGTCTATGAGACATGCATGCTAAAGGCTGCACAAATCCTATGTTCTGAGAAGTGATTTGCTTTTGCCTAAATCAGTCTGAAAAGAAACATAGGTTTGGTTTATGCACAGTTTTTCTTCATCATTATCTTCGTCATAGATTTAGTAAAAAAAAAACAGTGTATTCAGTGTGAAAATTATCTTGCTGTAGAATAATTATTTGCAAGGAAAAACATTGGAGGATGTCAGTATTTATAGCTGATTGAGCAGCCATGTTACTGGTCTGGTACAATTGATATCATGTTGGAGTGTATGTGGCCCCTGAGATCAAATGGATTTGGCATTCAGATGCCTCCTGGAGAAATAGCTCGCTTTACATAATTCCTTTGGAAACAGGTGGTAATTGCCGACTTTAGTGCAGTAGCAGCCATTATCATGTGTAAACAAGTTAAATACCAGATACAGTGAGAAACGAACCTCAGGTGCTTAAAGGAGAGATCTCACAGTAATGACAAATCACTGTGGGCACAATGTGGTGAAGAGTTTGAGTGTCAAACATTCAGCTATTTTGTTACACCTGTTAAGCCTCGTCGGTGGCCTTGTACGGCTTGATAAATAGCTTCTGAGTGTTTGTAATCTTTTAGCTTGAAACCGTCGAGTCTCTGCTGCTGCACAGCGTTGCGACTTTGATAGTTACATCACGCTATGCTGGTGAAACATTGCGTCGGGACCTGTTTACCAGCAACAATGAAGAGTCTTACAGGCTGCGCTGCTGCAAATCCATGTCTTTTGTTGTTAAGTCACATTATGCCCCTGGAAAATTATGCAAGTAGGGAAAATAATGGCAGAATATTAGCGAGGGGTAATTTCTGACTGCTGGTGAGGACACAGGAACACAGAGTAGAAAAGGCTAATTAGGAGAACGTGATAAGTTATGGTTTGATGGGCTTTCAGCCCCCACAAAGCTCACAGTATAAATCTTGTTTACCAGTCATCTCTCGATCCATGCATATCTGGCTTTGGAGATAAACTCGTCAAGCCTGCGAAACGTTTAGTCTGCAATCGCACAACGTGCCTCATACGTTACGTATGCGGGGTCCTGGTAGACTGTGTTTTACATTTAAATGGTCAATCTTTTATTGTGGAACTGTCTCCATATTGACAGCGTGGACTGGTTTTCTATTTTATGCACCAAATAAAACAATTCAGGTTCTGCTGGAGGAACTAAAGTCAAAGAGCAGTGATTGAAGGGGAAGACAGGGGCAAATAATGGGGAGAGAGAGTGACTTATGCTCAAAGCGCACAACATCACTCACCAGCATGCTGGAAACCTCTGCCATAGTAACATAATCCTCACTCAAGGCCTCCAAATTCCTGAAAAAAGACATGGAGCCCGAATCTTTCATTAAACGAAGGCTTATTTCATTATTTAGAGGGTGTTATTTTCTGCCTCAGTTCACAGGCTAAATGCCAACTGGCAACTCCAAGGCCTATTTAAATGAGTCAAATTCTGGTCCCATCTGCCCTGCTGGGTGCCTTACTCTTCCCCCTGCAAGTGGGTGGGCAGACTGGATGATGCAGTCAGCCTGTGATATGAGATGCAGATTTACTTCTGCTGTGTCATCTGTCTTCACCCCCAAAGCAGCCCACTCACCTGTGCCAAAGCCACGGTCCCAGCAACACGCAGACCTCACAGCCACAGGTGGGAGCATTTTTAATTGGACCACTTCGACTGCTTTATTACTCACTGTGTCATTAGGAGACTGTATCTTGAACACTAGCTCCCTGACAGAGATATATTTAAACAGCTACACCACTGGGGCAGTCAGAAGTGGTTCAGAGAGCCAGTGTGACATCGTGGAAGTTGGTTACAGAGAGAAAAGTGTTGAATAACTGATATAAAGTTTCAGAAGAAGCAAGTGTGTCCGCAAAAATAAATGCAACTTGTAGAAACTATTTCTGACAGCTTTAGACCATCTAAAATTTGATCTTCTTTAGGAGGATGTCCATCCATCCATCCATCCATCCATCCATCCATCCACTTCATCTCGTGCAGTCACCAATTAATCTATGTGTAGGAACCCAAATGCCAATTCTTCAAAGAAAAATCCAGCCAGTATCGTGCGTGTGACACATCTATTGAAAACAGCGAGCACACTCATGGCCTCCGCAGTCATTATAGTCCTCCTTAGCAGAAATATTTTCTTCTAGATTCTTTTTCTAACTTCTCCAAGTCACTGACATCAGCGTACAAATATTTCTGACCACCCTTTCAAGCTAAATTCTTTCAGGGTTTGAGATATGTGAGGCATCTCATGCATGTGCTGCCGCCTACAAACCCTCCCACAACATTTCTGTGGAATTCCATTCCGGCTCAGTATTCTTTACTTGGCCATGATTGTATGCTGTTCCTTTGTATGCATGTCCTTGTGCTTGATTCGGTGATGGATTTAGGATTATCACTATTAGTAGTGAATGAGAGGTTGAGCTGTGACCTCCAGGTACTAGCCATCTGCAGAGCAGCAGTCAATCATGGTGTTTTATAACTTCATCGATTTAGTATTATGTAAAACCCAAATAGACTAGAAACCAAGGACAAAAAAGATGGAAATCATTTCTGAGAAAAATATAACATTTCAGGTGTCTTTTTTATTGTGGATCACGAACCTTACGGGGCAGGATTTATGACCTCTATGGTAACAAGCCATAAGAGGCTAATAGAGCGCCTTTCAAGTGCTTCATTCAGTTTTTCGACTTTCAATGATCATTATCCTGTTGAAAGGTCCACTCGTAGTTCAGCTTCAACTTGCAGACATTTCTTTATTATAATGGCCAGAATTTGTAATTGAATGATGACTGTCTCTGTTTCTGTGACAGTGAAACAATTTCCAAATTCAACATGGCCACATTTACTCCCAGTTACATTTTGTTTCCTCTCCAGAAAAACTATGTTTAGTTTGCATCAGACATGTCTACATTTACTGCCTTTGATTTATAAGCACATTGTGTAGAAATCTACACAATGTGCTTATAAATCAAAGGCACACAAACCACGGGACACAAACCACAGTTTTATTTACAGGTTTCAAAGTCAACTTTGTGTGTGTGCACAGACATCAACAGTTAGAAAAGCTGATGACATCAAGGGGATCTTTGACATTTCTGTTGACTCTTCGTATCCATTCAGTTGAGTTAAATGTGCTTGGACAGTCAAACATGGACAAATTGTCTATAAGTGTTTGAAATCTACACCACTTGCAGATAGTTTTCCCCACAATCAACCCTTCAACCTTATTTTTATCACACCTTTCATTCTGGAGAGGACAATTCAAGGTGCTTCACAGGTGACTTACAAAATAATGCGACAGAAAAAGGTAAATATCTACAAAAAACACTAAAGTGATATAAAATTAATTGTTATGAAAAACAAACAAACAAACAAAAAAACTTGTTTACAAACACATAAAACATTTGGAGATGTCTGGAGATGCTTATTGATGGTAATATTAGATCACGCAAATAGGAAACACATGAGAAATGACAAAATTAAATTGATAAATACAAGTTGGTGAATTTAATAAGGAGACGTTTCATTTCAGATCATGGTGTAATACCAGCTCATATTTTAGTAGCTAAAGGTGAAGAGCAGAGCCTAAATGTCAGCAGTTAAAACAAAAATTAAAAAAAATCACATGGTCCACCTGTCAATTACAAACCAAATTAAATCATTTACACACAAACTCAAAATTCAAAAAAATCAGGTGGATTCAGCAGTCTCACAAATGGTATACTTAAGGAAAAATGTAAAGTGTTTTCAATATATCCATGTCATTTATGTCACATGAATGTGTCATTTGTATGAGACAAATTGTTTCATGGTCAAACTAAACTGTACAGTGACGCAACAGCATCAATGATGTGAGTTCTGACCACTTAGCTATTGCATGACCTCTTGCACAACCTGGTTAAACATTAATAAAGTCCATCAATATTCCATTTAGAGTATATAATGCACTCCCAATATGTAAATGTAATGGCATGAACTTGTCTGTTTGGATTTATTATAGGAAAGAAATGTATCATGACTCTACTTGGTGTATAAAGAGATTCAGATTCTGAATGAGGGTTTTCAAGAAGAAAAAAAAAAGAATAATTTTCCTGAGCCGTGTAGACAGTTTGGCCTTGTCCTTTCCCAATGACATGAGAAGCATGCATAATCATGTCATGTACTTCTGGTTCTTGTGTGCCTTGTGAATGAATGGCTGCAGACTCACTGACTGTCAAATAGAGAGCATCATTACACACAGCTCTGACTGCTGAGGAATCATTTGAATAATGTAGCCGGTTACATTATTATCTGTTTCATTCATTATTGACTGGTGGAGTGGTTCTGTTCCTATTACAGAGGGATAACACTTCACCGTATGAAACCCTTAATTTACCAGGCCGGGTCTGCCATAACGCTGTGTGCTGTCTCCAAGGAGGGCACCATTATCTGCAGAGTAGAAATCCTTTCTGTATAGAAAGTCTTCAGCTTTATAACAAACAAAAACACAATTTTTTTTTCTCTTCCTCCGTTACTTAATTTTCCAAATGACTTAGTAAATAAATCTCTGCTGAGGAATGAAGCAGCTTCCATCGCTGCTTATCAGGGGATTTGTGTAGCTCAGAGCACAAAACAGGAAACAAAGCCAGTGGATATAAAAGCGCCTGCACAAGCCTGTAGCATAACATCTGTTGACATCAGCAATTAAGTGAAATTTGACCACAGTGTGCACTTTTCTCAAAAAAATGTAAAAAAAAAAAGAAGAAAAAAAAGACACTGTTGTTGTTGTTTGTAGTCCAATCTGCTTATCTACAGAATCAGTTTCATGGTATGATGGGAGATTTCTGAATTAATTAGAGGATTTGGCAGCCATCAGTATTGTTTCCCTTGTGAGCAATGTGCTCTCTTGTTAAAGAGATGCACAAAACAACTTGCCACTTTGCCAGATGTCCTGTTATCTCCAGCTCTGAGTTTATTTTCCTGTGGATGTGCGGTGGGGGACAGTCTTGCTCCCACATCCTCTGGCATATCCCACAAATGACTTCCCCCGGTATTGAAGGGATGTCAAACTAAATGTGTAAAGGTGAGGGATACCTTAACTGATGATTGCTTGTGATACTTCATTGACTGCTTCCTCTGCCAATGTAGCCCAAGTAAGGGGGGTCAAGCACAGGGCATGGTCACTGGAGTAGGTATTGTCTTCACTTTATTCGGCACAGGGTCAATACTGTACGAGCCACATGATCCATCACGTAAATAGAAGTTTTACACAAGCAGTTGTTGAGATTGGTGTCAATATTGCTTTGAAATACCTGCACATACAAGTTCTGCAGCAGGACACAAAAAATAAATGAATCCAGTCACCGTGGAGAGTTTGTACAATATGTCTGAGCTGTGGTGTAGTTTGGTATAGAAATAAAACATGCAGTGACTTGGGACGCTAATTTCACATCTAATATTTGTGGTTCAGTGTGAAAATAATCATAATGTTAATTTTAGACTGATACAACTAATAAAAGACCCTTCTTGATAATAAAATGAATGATACTGACTTACAATTTCACTTTAGACTTTTTTATTCGCACATTTTAGAGCTGTGATCTTGACCTAAAAGGTATTTTATCTGATTTAAAAAGAAAAAAAAAAGGATATTACTCTGGAAACAGTTCTCTTGTTCACCTTTGTAACTTAATAATTTTCCTAACCCCATAGGAAGAATCAACATTTTTTTTTTTTTTCGGCTATCTTTCTTCTCATCCCTCTTGATCCAAGTTATGGTCTTGGCAAGTTGACGCAGAGAAGCTGAAAATCACCTCCATTCACACCGACAGCCAACTCGCCGTCACCAGGTAACTTAACAAGCATGTCATGGGGAAACTGGGATGATGTGAAAAGTGAAGTCCACACAGACAGACTGGAGAATCTAACTCGGTGTTCTTCCTTTGAGTTCCTACCTTGTGATGCCACAGAAGCTCTATTTGACGATGAAATCAGAACAAATCATTGTATCAACTTAAACATCATCATTTCGTAGAATTTATGGCAAGTTAAATATAGACTAATTGAAATGATTTAAATAAAAAACAAAAAAAAAACAGCCTAACCGCAACCAACCATAAGTGTAGCAGTTATAATAGTTTGTGATTTTATGTAATGACTCACCAGATATTTCATATCAAAGACCTTTAATAGGAGTTGATGAGGTTCAAGCTCTCGAGGGGGGTTACTCATCTTTCCACACTGAAAGCTCCTGAACTAAAAAGCAAAATAATTCCAGTTAATGTAGTATGTATTCAAACTCATAATAATATACTGGTTTTATTTGATATTTTTCAAAATACTACAATAATGCCAATCCTTGTGTTCATAATCTAAATTTAAGAAATCTCAGTTATTATTGTGTAGTACAGGCAGTATATTGATCATACGTCTGATGCTCAGATATGAAAGACGCGAAAGTAAAGGCCTAAAAAGCCCAAGGATGTGCACAGCTGTCACGTGTTTCAAACCTGCTCTGGGTCTGCAGTGGCTGCAGGGTCACACTGAGAGATTTTTTTGTAGAATTTGTTTTCAAAGCTTCTCTTAATTCTTGTGTGTGAAATGAGCTTGTTCCCTACCGGCATTTTTTCTCAGGAAGTAATCAGAAGAGGGGGAAAAAAAAAAATCAGCAGTATAATTAGAGTAATTAAGAAAGCATGGGGTAGGCAGTGTTTTGGATGCCATGAACCACTAAGCACAGTCCCTGGGTGGTAATTACGTGTATACACTATCAGCCTGAGCTTTGTTCAAGGTTTTGCTACATTGGCCTTGGTTTGTATAAGAGAACTTTGTTGCATGCAGGAGGGCATAATTGGCAACACAGGAACAGAAACATGATCTCAAACTGAGACGGTCTTGCAATTTACCAACTTAGGGAATAATCAGGTACGGAAATTCACACCTGTAATTACTGCATGTCTATAGTGGAGTGACAACAACAGTTAACGCAGTGCAGAGGGCTTGCAAGAATACTCAGTATCATGTCACGTGTAATATGGTTGAGGAATTAACTCAGTTTCTGAAGGAAAAAAAAAAGGAAGATCTATAGGTGTCTCTGCAGTGAGAAAGGAACAATAAAGGTGAATGGAGATATCCTTTCATCCTAGTGCTTGTGACATTTTGAAGGTTCACATTTCACAGAGTGGGTTGCATCTCTGCAAAATGACCTTGTGTGCTTGGCTACATCCCCGACGCTCCTCCTCCCACTTTGGCCAGCATATAACTCCCCACACTACTACGAGCCTGGAAATTACAGTTTTGTGTTCGGAGCAGTGCCCAGCTTCAGACTCCACCGGGGATACATTATGTGCGGGGCGCCCCTGGTGAGCGGACCTGGTGTGATGCTGATAAGATATATTTCCAGACCTCTGCACCACTGATTCGCTTGTGTCAGCCTGAAGAGGCACACGGACACAACATTACAAAGTCATTTACATTCAGCCCAGCCCCAGCCCTGACTCACAGCGTCCCATAGATCATCTCCAAGGAGGAAACCTAAACTCACATATTGGAAAAGGAGCCATCTATTGCCTCCTTGTCAATTAAAATGCCTTACCTGGGCCCTGAGAGTCAGACACTGTGACAGACATGGAATTCGAAGTGCGGTTCTCACAAAGCTAACGCCAGGGATGGCAGACACTAAATATTACAAATAGCCTCTCAGATACTTTTTTTTTAAAAAAGGCTTTAAGGGAAGATGGTTAAAAAATCCAGCAGGAGTTTAATGTTTCTTGACACAGATTACCTACTGGCTTTTTATATTACTACAGCAAATGTTAAGTAGAGGCTGTGTTCGGGCAATTTCATAAAGTCAGTCTACTATCTCACACAAATTGCTTTATATTGCTGTGAGAAAATAGGTGCTGCACCTTTTGTTCCAGTGAGACACAAACATTACATTTGATCGATTTTTATTCAAAATGGAAAATCCTGTTTTGATGTGCTTCATCCTGCTGACATTTGTAGGTCGCAGGCTTTGTTTTTGGGTGGCCGCTCCCATTTCAGCTGAAGCCATTTTGCTCGCGAGGGATGGCAAACATTTACATGGGACAATAAACAATTTGCAAAAACAGTTTTATTTGGGAACATCAAAAACAAAGTATATAGAGAGGAAGGCTCTTTGATCTGCATGTACTGCATGCACACATAGAAAACATCAACAATGATATCAATATCAAATTATAAATAGATTAATAAATAGATCGTATTTGAAATTAATTGAATTAAATATGACAGTAATCGTAACATTTAATGGTAGCTTATTGTTTTGAGGGGAAAAAATTCAGTTGCTAACAACAAATGACCAATAGTTTTGATATTACTGTTTAAACTTTTTGTAGACAATACTAAGACCAGATTAGTTACATTAATGTCTGAACTAACACTTTTGAAAACTGTGGGGGAAAAAAATACGAGACTATGATATTCTGATCGAACCTGCTGAATACACAGACTTGCGAAGGATTTTTCAAGCGGACCAAACAAGCTGAAAAATAGTTCCACTTAAACATAATCAAGTCAAACACCAGTCTGTGTGAACGTTCAAGAAAAATGTATATTTTTGCGCAGTAGGTACTTACAGTTACAATAACCATTCATTGAGACATTATTGCTATGCTCCCCCTCATGTATTGGAACGGTGAGGCCAGTCCTTTTATTTTTGAGGTAGACTGAGATCCCATGAGTTTGACATGAAATACTCAAAAGGAGACTAAAGCTCACCATGTCAGCTTTCTATCTCCAGGCATCTACATCTGCATCTGATACACAGTTCAGAAGTAAGTACCTTTTGTCTGACTGCACCCATTTTTCTTCTTCTTCTGTCAGACTACAATGACATATAAATTAGTTGGGACTCGAATGAATCCTTTTCTATCATGATTTCTTGCCTGAATATCACAGAAATTAAGGAATGATTGGAAAAGAAACACCGCTCTCTGTGATTTCTTCAAAAATCACTCAATGTGAGTACTGATTAAAATTTGGTTCCCAAAGGTCAAAGTTGAAGTTCGCCATGACCTCTAGAAAGCCTCCACTTAATACCCATTATTAAATCTCACTGCTCTACATTTATTATGTGAGTGAGGACAGGCCTTAATGTCAATTGCGGCTCATCCGTTTGGAGGAATCATACAATCACCAGGCACTAATTGTACTTTTTAAATGGGAATCCTCATTATTGCCTGTAGTAGAGCTGCTTAACTGGAAGGCGGCACTGATTTCCAAAGTGGTGGAACAAAATGTTATATTAAAAGCCAAACCTGGGTAATATTCATCATGCTCATCAGCTTTAGATTCAAAGATTGCTGGAAAGTGATATTCACGGCTTCATAAAAAAAAAAAAAAAAAAAAAAAAAATCAAAATT
>OMNM01000953.1:0-16113 GCA_900302745.1 Parablennius parvicornis
GGCTGCTCCTCCGGGAAGTGCAAACATCATTTTTTTCAGTGCACTCCTGCTACTGTCTCTTACTGGTTGAAGATAATGCATGGCATCGGTTTTCTTGCAGGGAGCGACGTGCTTTGAGTGGATGTTGTGCTGCAGCTGAGGCCATGTTTCCTCCGAGGTGATAAGATAGATGCACCCATCATGTTTGGATGCGGTCCTCACCCTCGGGCCAGGCTCGGCGTGTGTCACCGGGCATCTGTGTACAAGAAACAAACGTGCATTCTGCTTATGCACGTTTGCTTATACATATGCATTGAATCTTGGATGCATCCCGGAAACGCATACTTGTGACTGATGCAATTTTCACATTACTTTATAAGGAGGAGCCTCATGTTCAAGGACTTAAACTTAAATAATTAGCATGTTACTGGAAGCACTTTGTCCTCTTGTAGGGTTTGTACCTCATAATCGTTTTCATACGTCATCCTGGATATGTGACTGGGGATTCAATTTGTTTTTAGGTGATGTGAGCAAATGAGGAACATAGAGATGAACTTGAGACCCCTAAAAGTGACAAAAACAATAAATTAGATCTAGTATTAAAAATCATATCAAGGCTTCGATTGATGATCATTCTGGTGAACACTTTTTCATGTTTAGTTTTTATTTGAATGGATGATCAGTTAGTAAATGATTCATCTACTAATCCAAAGTAGGTTGTTATATTCTGCATCTGGTATTGCATGTCCTGATGCACTTGAGTGAGACAAAGTTTCTCCTTATGGATCAAGCACCTTGCATGACGTGTATGGGTGAATGTGAAGTGCTTTGAGACTGCTGAAGTGGTGAAGATCCATTTAAGTCAAGTCCATTTAATATTTCTTGTTAAATGAATATGATTAAATCTGTCCTGTGTTGGAAGCTTTGGGACAATAGTTGGTATCGTGTGTTGTGGATCACTTTGGTTCACCTCCACATGTCGCTGCAGGCCCTTAATCAGATAATGTGAACAGTGAGTGTGTGACCATGGCGTAGCTGTCAGTCAGGTTCACTGATCTGAACAATGGCGCCTCTATGTGAGGTTTCACTCTGCGGTGCAGTGAGTTTATCTGTGAGGGTAAATCAGGAGGCTTGAGACAGGTGTGTCTCTGTTTCCTCTCTGAAGATAAGAGGCCGTGACCATTTCAGACAAATATGGGTATTGATAAGGTGATAGCTTTGCCTTCTGTTGGTAATGTAGAATAACTAAGTGACTTTTGAATCTCAATATCTTCGAGTTCGGTGTCGGGACCTCAGACAGTATTTGATTTACTGACATAATATACAGTAGTATATGTTTCATTTAATCTCACTGCGTTTGCCTTCTGGAATAGCTCCACATATTTTTGACTCGCCAGCTTACAGAACCTCTTGTTTTCACAGCTCCAGGATTTCCAACATGTAGAATTGAGTTGTTGTAATTTAACTCCAGCCTCATGCCTGAAATAAACTGCTGCACAATGAAATCTAATGAGCCGCAGCAAAGAGCTTTTTCCTCAAATAAGTTAATTAGACTTAAATTAAGCTCCTCTTGTAAACTCAGAAATGAATGAGCAGCTGAACAGATCGCCTTTCAGTTCTTTACTGTCATTAGTTTAGTTTGCCGCCTCGCGGCAGCATGAGTGTGCGTCTGTGGCATTTTATTTGTTGCAGAGAGAAACAAGATGTATAAAAGACATTCAACTGGCTACAATGTATATTTGTTTATGCTTTGCATGTTGCCGCCGCTTTCAGGAGGTGATGTGTTTTCAGGCAAATGAACCGCAGCAACAAATTACTGGCTGTGTTTGCTGCTGCCTTCTCGTCCTCTTCGTCCCTCTTCGCAGTGACTGAACTGCTTCTTCCTCCTCGTTGTGTTACAGACTTGTACAGATTAAATGGCTTTTTCCTTCCTGGAACTCTAATCATAATGAGCATTTTCCTCATTAGAGGACAAGAGGATCAATCTGTGATAGTGATCTGTTGATTCTCGTTATTCTACTGATTAATCTGAAGATGGAGGAGAATTACAGGCATGCTGATCATTTTAGAAGCCGCAAGTCGCACAGTTCATTCGATTCAAAGGGAATATCAAAGATGTCACATTTCACTTTCCATCAAAAATCTAACTTTTTAAAACAAAAAGATGCTTCTTATGCATGTTAATACAGTTCAAAGTGCATCACAAACAACTAATAAAGTGAAAATGAATGTTTAAATGCTAATCTGATGTAAAAACAGTTCAATCGAATACACATATCAAACAAATACATGAAATGATGAATACGGATCTCTAGATTCTCTAGAACCTCTCTCGATAAATAAGACAATAGAGTTCCTGGAATTCATTGTAATGAAACTTATCTTTAAAGACGGGTAAAGACAAATGGGTAAGAAAAACAAAAAATTATGTTCAAACTCAGAAAACACATGAGATATTAATATAAATCGAGGAAACTCCACTCAAAACACAAACAAATGTTAAGAGAAATAACACAAACCGAATCATTTAAGTTAAGGACTCAGATGGTTAAACTTCTAAAAAATTTAAATTAGTCTAAAGATTATAGTTTGTGACTTGAGCTGTTTGTATTTATTTGCTTTTATTTTACATTTCAAATAATTCATGAAATAAAATGTAGTAGTTTCAAATTGTCCTTTTGAAGATCAGATTTGTTTTTCTTCTTCTAAAAGTTGAAGCTCCGGGTTAAATTTCTAAAATATTAGGATTCAGTTACAAACACTGCTGACGCTCCAGTAAACACTGCAACACAACAGATAATTGGAGCGTCTCCTGCTGAGGGAAAAGCTTGTTAATGTTGCAGTTCACAGGTTTTCATGTTGAAAACAGGACATCAGAGACTCTGTGTGTTCGAATCAGTTGTGTTACAAAGCAGCGGCGGTGATCTGCATGGAAGAAAATAAAAAATCCTAAGCCATAGATACACTCTTGTCATCCTCATGATTGTTGATGGATTTCTTCATGTGATGTGTCGTTGCAGCCGGGGGAAGTTTGCCCGTGTGCGCGGGATGCAAACAGAGGATCTACGATGAGCAGTACCTCCAGGCCCTCAACACTGACTGGCACACTGTTTGCTTCAGGTACTGTTCCACACAAACTGCATGAAAACACCATTTTACCACTGCAACTTCACTGTGACACAGGCACACCATTGACTTTCAGCTTCAGGGGTTTTTTTCATCGCTTTCTACACTAAAGCATCCTACAACAACTATACCTGTCGCATATATTTTGTATAAATCTGTGCCAATGTCTACATGCACATGTTTTCCTTCCTGGCCCTCGTCACTGCTGCATATGGCTCAGATATGATCCCAGCAAAAAATAGACCAAACTAGCTCTCAAAAATAAATAACTGAAGACTCACAGATTGAACCAATATGTTCATCTGACCCCCTCTGTGTGTCAGCCGGCTGTAACTGCAGGTAAACTGACGATGCGTCACAGAGCGAGGATCAATTAATAGCTCAGGAGAACATTTCAGACAGAAGGCTGCTGCATTCTTCGAACAACCTGTTCTTTTCATTTCTGTCTTTCTTCTTTCTGAATCATGTCAGATTGTTTTCTGTCGGTATTGTGGTTGTCAAACATCAAAGATAACAAATTCAAATATTTCTGCCTGCAGATTTCTCAAATTGTGAGTGTAGTTATTGTTTGGATTGAGAGCCTGACATGTGAAATGGCACATTGTGTGTTAGGAAGTGCAAATCTTTGATTCTGTAATCAGTGAGTTGAGTGTAGAGCTGACTCATATTTGTCATTTACTAATTAATTTACAGATTGTGTTTCTTTCTGTCTCACTTGTTCTGTTGTCGTTCTTCAGTTGGTGGCCCAGTGACAAAAAAAATCTTTACGATTTACAGATTTCGATTTGTGAATACAATAGAAAAGAAGAGAATCTGTAGATGTCATAGCACTAGTGCAGTGAAATTGGATGTAATCTCTGGCACACTAAAAAGAAAATTCGAATCCAGCAAATTCAAAAATATTTTAATCGATTGGATTGTGGTTTAAATTATTAGGATCTCAGGTGTTTCCACGTTTTCTTTTACTGTCAGTACGTCTATTTCGACTTCTTAGTATAGCTACAATACCTTGCCTTATCCTAGTGTATATACAAGGGAGTGTATTCGATTTATTCTTTGACGATCAGTATACATTTTCGGTTGAGCTTCAACATCACAGACCACAACAATTGTCATCAGTGAGCTGGGCACAGGACAGTGCACAACAGTGACATGATTTCTTCTGTTTTCACAAGCTATTTGACTTGAGGATTTGGCTCAGAGCTCCTGTTCTCTCTGATAATCACATTAACATGTCTGTGATCTCCAGATCTGCAGACTCAGATCTCCTCTGGTGGGTTGAGAGTTGCCTCAAAGTGAGTTGTTGTTGTCATCAGTCACCACTAGATGTTACAGAAGAGCCACTTTTCACTGACAGCAGCGCGTGGTGTTGCTCCCATATGCTCCTTCTACATTTTATTAGGAAACGCTACAGTAAAAAACAGTTTTATTACAACTGGCTGCTCTTCTTTGTGCTAATAAATGAGCAGCTGTTTCATCCGTGTCTGTTTTGCTTTCACTCTGTTCATCTGAGCTGCTCCGCGAGTGGAAAACTCACCGCTCAGTGTGGCATTAATGATTTCCCCCAGCCGGATGTCTGAATGGGAAATCTGAGAAGGGTATCTGGGTGCACAATGTATGTGTGTGTTTGTGTGTGTGTGTGTGTTTGTGTGTGTGTGGATAGGGAGGTAAGTCAGACTCCCTACGTGAAGATTTTTCAAACAGGTTTTTGTGTATTTCACAGCTTTTTTGTTATTATTTTGGCCTCTGCATTTCTCTCTTATCACGTCCAATGTGTGTCTGCGTTGTGTGCCAGCTCCATCATCCTTCTTTGAGGTGTCATATATCAGCTTGTGGCTCTCGGCCCGTCTGCCCACCACATAGTGACACAACACATCAGAGCAGTTGGGTTAGCAGGACTGAAGCCTTGTGAGCAGCATACAGTGATGCAGTCGACTTCAAAGTGTTACATCCTTCCAGAAATCATCATGTTTTCCCTTCAGAGTTCTCTGTGACTGGAAAGTAGAAGAAGTCTTCTTCAAGGGATCTAAGAGGGTTCAGCTAGTCGGGCAAGACATGCGTGGAAAATTGTCTGGTTGGACAGGAAAGAGCAGTGGTGGTCCATGACTCCAGTGAAAAGGACGAGGAGACGAGATGAGGAGGAGCGATGGAAAAAAAAGAGATATATTTTTTTTCTTTTTCTTGAGACTGTATGGAGTCGTCCCCTGGGTGCAGAGAAAAAAAATCTGGCTCCTCAGAAAAATGGCAGGAACAAGCTCAAGGCTTCATGGGAAAATACGTCTGAGCTGTTTTTACGTTAGCTTTTTTTTTTCTGTATTCTGTTTGTCCCAAACTTAAAGTGAAGAAACACCAAACAGAAAGGAAGGGAATATCAAATATCCATCCTTTGCTGCAAAAGCAGCTCTGATATATGTTAGTAGCAGATACTTTAAGTTGGGAGTTGTGGCCAGTATGACTACCCTCTCACAGTTTCTCCCAACCTTTTTCTTTTCTTTATATACTGCCGATACTAACCTCTACATATCATTTACTCAAGGCAGTCGTTGCACGTCATTGTCCACTTCACTTGAGTGGGAGCCACAGTAAGAACAACTCTTCTGGACAGTCTCATTTGTGCCACCAAAGTGTGCGCGCGTCATGTTCACTTCTGTTATCATCACTGTGGTCCGAAAACTTAAGTGGGTCAAGTTAAAAACAGCATTCTCAGTCTGGCCTCTTTCTGGTATCTTTTAACAAAAACATGGTCATGGTCTCATGTTTTGTGTCGACTCAGATTGTGCTGTTTACATTAACGCTAAAAGAAAGCTTCACCAGATTGATGTGATTTATATATGCCAGGAATAGGTTTATGTGGAAGCCAGCTGAAGTTGAAGATGATTAAGTAATCAAGCTCAGTCTATTTCATTTGAAACTGTAACACCAAGAAAACACTTTGCTTTTTCAGAGTTTGGTGTGGAAATAGTTATAATTGTTTGAGAGCAGCACTGTCTTCTGAAATGACCCAAATTCACGTTTAAATTTTTTCTAAAAAAAACAGTTGATGAATTGACCTCAACTAGAGAATCATTATCAGAAACACTTAGAATGTCAAATGTTTCCAAATAAACTCTATTGGTTCATAAACATCTGGTAAAACTCACATGAAGGGTTTTCGCTCCAATCAGGCCTTCATTGAGATTGTCTTCTATATTATTTTATCAAACCTGTGGTCACAGGGTTCAGGGTCTGATCACATATTCATTGATTGTATGTGAAAAGGCCATGCAGACTCAGACTGAAGCCTCTCTGAGTGCTCTGCTCTCCCACAGGAGCTCCCACAGGTTTTTTTTTTTATTAGCGTTAGTGTAGAATTGAGGAGATTAAGTAAAAGCAGCTCTTGACATTAGAGCCTTCTCGGTGAGAAGGTGTGAAGCATCCTCGTGAATGGACTCTGTAGTAACAACCAACCTCTCACTGCCTCTTCTGGATGAGGTATAAGAGGATCTCTACTCTCGTGGGTGGTTATGGTTTCATAATTCAGCTAATTGCTGTCATAGTTATTTGCAGTAATACTTAATCATTTTGCTTTAATTTATTTGCTTAAACGTGAATTTAGTTGCGTGAGAAGTCAGCAGTTTTTTGCAGTAGTGCTCTGCTGCAGTGTCTCTGCAGTGATGCAGCCTCTTCCTCCTCTCAATAAAACTATTTCTGCCTGACACTCACTGCCCCAGCTGCAGCTCCACTGGACCACTCCACTGGGCTTCTGCTTATTTAGCACTTTAAATGACAAACTCTTTTTTTTAAGTCTGCACCTGCTTGTGAAATGGACAAAGTCAAACTGCTGTTTCTCATTTTAGTGCTCGTGTTGTTTATATTTAGAGGAAATATGCAGATTTTTTTTATTTACAGATGTGTCCTCTTCAGCCTGAATCACATCTATAGGACCGACATTACCTCCACCGATGTGATACTGTTTGATCTTTTTGAGAGAAGTGACACAGCAGACTAGTTATTGGTCTGCACGGCATCTGTGATGCAGAAAAGTTTGACGACACAAAGACGAGGAGCTGCAGTGACTCAGCTGTTTTCCACCTGCAGCTGAACTCTGCCTGGTAACAGAAGCTGCAGGATGGAGGCAGCCTGCCGCTTTACAAATTTCAATGTCAACAGAGGTGAATTATAGAAAATATGGAGCCGATCCCAGTTAAATATGAGTGAAGGCCAGGTACATTCTCACCCGTCCTTCACAGGATGAAGAGAGGAAAAGAGATACTGTACACCCAGATCAGCAATAAAGTCATTATTTAACCTGAAATACATGTGTTTGGTCTGAGGGAGTAACAGGAGAAAACCCACCCATGCTCAGGGACAACATGCAATGAGATCGTCTCTGGTTTGATTCTGAATTCTCTGTAGAGTTCTTTGACTTCCTCCCACAATCGCTTGGTTGCACGTTTGGCTATCTTGTCTGCCTGCTTGTGATCTTAGCTCCTGATCCATTACATATGGATGAGTCCTTCAATTATTATAGCAAAGGTGTCAAATTTACTTTATTTCAGGGGAGTTAACATCTGCCATAATAAACTTCAAACAACTCTACATTTTTACCTTTACTCAGGTACAAAAAAGTACAATATATTCTAATGTGTTCACATTTAATTGAACACACTCTACTGGTGTTAGACATATGAATACTGCTCGTGTTGGAAGAAACATGAAACAGGAAAATATCTTAAATGGTATATTGATGTGAACTTTAATGGGTTTTTTTCAAGAAACTTTAGCAAAAGTTATGAACTACACCGGTGATGCTCAAGGGTTTGAGAGCGGTATGGCTTGCTTGGTAGAGCGGTCGTTTCCCAATCGGAAGGTTACAGGTTCAATTCCCATCTCTCCTTGCCTACATGCAGAAGTGTCCTTAAGCAAGATGCTGAACGCCAAACTGCCTGTGTGTGAGAGTGAGTGGTTGGCGGTAGTCGGAGGGGTTGATGGTGCACTAATGCTTTTTATTTACATTTGTCTTTTTAACTGATTTCATTATTCTTGTGCTTGCCTCATTGGCAAGGCACAAATATTACTATCCTAAGTGGCCGTTTCATTTTGACTAGTGACTAGTGACGTGACCTGCACCATTGGGAGCACGTATACGAAAATCTCATGAAAACGCGTGGAACGTTCTGAAATATGTTGCTATGAACTTTTTTTAATGATTTGCCTAACTTTCCCAATAAATGTCAAGAAACTGAAACATTTTCCATACAAAGTGGAAGAGGCACCTCTGGAAACATTAGAGGAGAGGTCGGCACACAAAATTTACTCTGGAATTTCCTAGTTAAAATACGCAGTTTCTATCTTCGTAGTTTTTAATTCTTTACCATGTTGATTGGATTAAACTTTCCTGTGGGCCTGTTTTGGTCCAGGATGTTGTTAATAATCTATTTAAAAGTATGAAAATATAATATAATGTTGTTTGTTTGTTTTTCAAACTGAGACTCAGATTCTCTGGGTCTAGTTAAATACATGTTTATAATTTCTGTCTCTGTCAGTTTATCATAATGATTATGAGAATCTCTGTGGACTGTTGACATAAGTTTAGTTTTTAAAATTTTGTTTAATTTTAAAAGACCAATCCAGTTAAAAATGGAGAAAATATTCTGCGGATGATCGGATAATTTGTCATCAGGCTGTTTTGAAAGCTGGACTCAGCTGTTGGACTGTGTTCAGCATATCTTTTAGGATCTTCTGTATTTCTGTACTGTCTAGATGATTAAGTCTGACTCAGCTGATCTGTTTGATATACTGAGTGAGGTAACAATGCAGAGGAACCAGGGTCTCGCTCGTCTCCACTCAGCTTTGAGAAAACAAAACATTCCACACTCCCCAGAGCAGTCCAGTAAATCTAATACTTCCAGAGGAGGTGGAAGACTTCAACGGACGATTTGTGGCCGTAAAATCTGATTTGTGCTGCTGGAACGGCTTGCGGGAAATGGGCCGTTCACATTGCTCACTGCATGGCCTTCATGAGGCTCACAGGGAAGAAGAAAAAAAGGCTGCCAGGAGGAGGGCAGGGCTGCCGGGGGCGAAGCCCGTGATGTCACAGGGTCACGCCGGCTCCCAGAGGACGAGCCGCGAGAACGGGAAATAGCTGATACAGAAGTGTGACCTCTGTGTGTGCAGCTGCACTCAGAGAGGAAGCAGTGCGAGGAAGAGACAGAGCACACACACAGTGTGACACTGATGTTTGTGACAGCAAGACCCACTTCAACATCAGAGCTGCTGACACCAGTCTGTCTTTGGACTGTCAAAACAAGAGCTGCGATCCCACGGGTGGCATGTCGGCGCAGAGGCAGCGCGGCGGGAAGTGGCTGCAGAACACAACGTAAGTGCACCGGCTAATTTAACTGCACTTTTAGAAGTTTGAAGGTGACGCTGTTTCACGGAGTGAATAAAACAAAAAACACTGCGAGGAATTCAGTTGGAGTTTGTTCAAGTGGAATTTACGCTCATGTTTGTAAACTACTATCCTGCGGTGACTGTTTTGCTTGCTTTCAGTTCAAGGTTTGCCAACTAATTTTTTATATTATTAAATCTCCTAATAAAAAGCTGTGTGGAAATACATTTTGAAACCAACCACACACTGTATCTTTAACTTCAGTAAATAAGTAATATTCATTTGATATTCATGTATTGTTTTGACAATTTGCATCAATCTCTTCCCTTTAAAAAAAAAAAAATACTGTCAGCTTACAATCTTTACAATCGCAGTGAAGGCTTGTAAAGATACATCCATAGCGAATCATCAAGTTTTCTCATTTTAATTCTGTTTTCTAATAGTTCTGATCGACCTCCGGCATCAACCACAATAAAAAAGCTACATGCGAACTGTTTTAGTCTGCTCTCATTTTGCTACTAAAGTTTTAGTTATTTTTGCTATTTCACACTACACCATCTGGTGGTGTAAACTGGTATTGCAAAAATAACCAAAACTGGTAATCAATGTTAGCTTGATGGTGTCAAAAGATTTTCACTGTACAATTCGTAAATATGGTTGTTGCACCAGACAGGTGTTTTATTTTTAATTTGGTTAGGGTGTGTGACTATATTTTCATTGTTTAATACTCGTGTGTGTGTGTGTGTGCGTGTGTGTGTGTGCGCGGTTTACATTATGCAGTACAGAGTCTAACAGATTTATTGATTTGTTGTTCACTTCCCAAACTGACTGAACAGGTTTGCCCGCTATGTGGATAAGACTTCTGTATATTTGGAGTTAAAAAAACAAACTTCAATTTGTTTTAACTTCCTGCTTTCAAAATCATTACAGGGAATCAAACCATGATGACAGGCATGTGACAGATGCTGTTTGAATCCATCTTTGTTTGGAGTTCAATGGTCGTGTATCATCACTTTGTGAGATGAAACAGAAGTAGTACTTTCGTTCAATATACTTAAAAACCACGTGTACATATTTATCATACTTTAGCATATAGTTTGGTTTGATAGGCATTTAACATAGACACATTTTATGTGCAATTCTTATATTACATACGTCCATTTTTCATGTCACTTCATCCACTTCAGGCTCACAGGGTGCTGCGACCCAGCGGATGATCCACAGTCATATACGAAAAAGCCTTCTTGCCCATAATGGAGGTGCTTTCGCTGAGGTCTGTGCAGTGTGTACTAATTACTGGATATTTTAGGGAAGCATGGATATCAAGTCCGTTTTTATATGTACTGTGAGTAAGTCTGTACGTTTTCTGGTTTTTGCAATGTTCCTGACATGTTTTTAAGATCATGCAGTTAAAATGTCTGCAGTGACTTACTATATGTTTGTTGTGATATTTTTGATTGCAGAAAAACATACTCAGTCAAGATTATAATAATATTGATGATGTCCAGAGTTTTTTCTGTCTATACACATGGTCAGTGGGGAAGTCATTCAAAGTGGTACATGATGGATGGATGGATGGATTGGTTTAAAAAAACATTCCCTTGCAGCTAACCTACTTTATTTAAACAGTTTCTATACATTTTGTTAGCTTAGTTTTAGATAAATAGATGTTCGGAAATGCATCATATTTTCTGTCATGTTTGAAAATCAACTGAAATCTATTAATGAAACCATATTTGTTTCTATGTGCGCTTCATAACTGTGGTGAATTACTTTCCCATTTAAGATCCTGTGTCAAACACTGACTGTCTTATTCAGTTTCACTCAATTCACCTACATAGGCGGACATCAATCTGGGGGATATTAAAGTCTGAATCCAGCTTTTTTAGAAACACCAGCTCATTTGTTCTGCCAACTCCTATTTATTGTAGCACATGAGATCTTTGCTTTATACCTCCCGTAACATTGCTGTGTTTTGGTGTTTTGGCCAGAAAAGTCTTTAATCATTGTGAACAATAAAGCTGTTGGAAATTCATCTAATGATTCTAATAAATTGTATTTGGGGTAAAACAAATAACTCATTATATATTTGGAGTTTATATTGTATGACTCACAACAATTGAATAAAAATATATTTAAATTTCTGAATTTTTAAGTTATGAATTGTGAGAAATGTGAGCTATCCTTCAACAGCAGCTCAAGGTAAAAACCTTATTGAAGCTTTCAGGTGTTCACGTTTCACCCTGATAACGTAACTTCATTTAACTTTTTCAATATTACTAAGTACATCATGACAGCAGCACATTTCTACGATGTCATGTCACCTCCAGTCCTTCTTTATTATATTCATTATCATTATTCTGATTTGAGTGACATCTGCCTTTTTAAACAGGATTATTAGTCTCTTTCAAAAAATAACCACAGTCTCTGTGATGCTGCTCGTCACCGTCGTGTCACAGAGTTCATACCTGCTGATAATGTTTGCCGAGGGGAGAAAAGAGTTATCCCATGTGTCTGTGAATTTTGATTAATCCCCTCTTACCTGACTTTAACCTTTTGGCTTATCCTGCTACACTTCAATCGCACTTTGAAAATTTAATTTGGTGGCGTTTGGGAACCGATAGAGTTCAAACTTTAAACCTTGAATGTGATTTTTCTCTTCTTTTTTTCTCAGAAGAAGATTAAAGCCATCATTTCATCACAGCTTATTGAGTGCTGACATTGTTGTTCTACAGTACACGACCTATAAGCATTTATCTTAAACAAATCAAATACTTCGGCTTTGATTCCTTACATGAACAACTGAACCGAAAAACTGATTTTGACGTATTTACTATCAAGGTTTATTTTATATTACAACATATGCAAATTACTAAGAAGAACTTATGACAAAGTCCATAGGACGCACTGTGGGGAAGTGTTAGCACACATAATAACTCAAGGGTTCGAGTCCCTGGTGGGCCTTCTGTGTTGAGTTTGTGTTGTTGTATAGCTTTTCTCATTGTAATCCGGGCCCAAAATGTGTATGACCTTCCGTGTTGCTCTGACTGCAAACCTGTCCGGGTGTACTCTTGCCTTTTGCTCACATTCGCCCTGCAACACTGAATTGAATAAAGTAGCAAAGAAGTTGTGCATAACATGTATTATGAACTCTCATACCTTCATGGCAGAACAACTTTGTTGGGAGAAATCTAAAGATGTTATAAAACAGTCTGAACTACTGTAACACACATGCCTCAGTTCTTTATTTGTTTCTTGGGAGACGTTGTCCTTGTAATTTCTTAAGTTCTAAGTTGTTAATGAATCCTCAGGTTACCTGCAGAGTAAGTTTGTGAGTAGTGCCTCATCAATGCGCACAAATCTGTGGTTGGTCAGTTAGAGTAGTATAGATTTAATGCTGTGTAATGTTTCAATGTATTATAAATGACTCAAGATGGTAATACCCACTTATGACAACCAAGGTCCCTGTACACAGAGACACAAAAAAATCCAACAAAATCCCTAAAAAAATGTAATTATTCAAGTTTGAATAGGTGGGTTTTCAGGTGTGATTTAAAGATGTTCATGGTCAATGTTCCGGATGTAGGTACGGAGTGGTGGTCCTAAAGGCTGAGGCCAATAGATTAGATAGACTTTGGAGTCCCTCAGTGGAGAATATCTGACAGGTTTAGAGGAGCAAGGTAACTATTGGACCTCAATATGTGAAGCAGCATTTGTTAATATCAATAATAATGTTCCAAAAGTGGATTTAGTTCAACAGCTCTATTGTGGAAACTATTCTTCAATTATATACAGCAGTGTTCAGCGTGTTTCCAGTATTTGGTTAAACTGTCTCACTGTAAACACCGAGGTCTGATAATGAATAAGAGCTGCTGATCAACATTCATCATGAGCCTTTTTATCATTTCCTGGCAGTGTAACAAGTGTGAAGGCCCCAGACCGACTGTGCTGACAGTCTGTCAGTCAAGCCTGCTTAACGGACCACAAAGAAAACTGCTGCTGTGCGCTTCATTCACTCACAGAATGCCAGGACTCCTGTTTACCCGCTGAATAGACCTCTGGGTCTCGAATAAAGAGACTGTCTCCCACAGTCTGAGGCATTTGTTCTGTGGAGTCGAGGCTGTGGGGGGACTCCATTATTTCCACTGTTTAAAATGCATGGCCTGCTCTCCTCCGTTGTGTTTAGCTTCTTTAGGTGGAGCTGATACGGAGGGGCTGATGTCTCTGTGAATGCTGCTGAGTTTGTGTTTGCCAAGGTCGCGGCGAGTCTGATCCAGGCCTGATTGGCTGTGGGACTTCCTGGTAGACCTCGAAGCCATCCAATAAAAAGAAAGGGGGGATACGGAGGGTAGGAAGGGGGTGAGGTAATGTTTTTATTCTGTATGAGAGGATGACATCATTGCTGTTGCATTCTGTGTTGCCATGGCGAAGGAGGAGCGTGTGGCTTGGATGAAGGGGGGGATGCGTGGGAATGAGACCAGTGTGTCCGTATAGATGGATGAATGAAACCCACTCAGTTCAGATTATCCTCGTCAGTTGATTAGTTATAACAAATGTTATAATAGACGAGTGAATTTGTCTGTCAGACATCCTCTGCTGGCTTTCAGATTCAAATCAGGCGTAAAAATGTGGCTCTAGTCCGTGAATCCAGGTCCAGTTATTTCTGTTCGGAGGGTAAATTATCCCCCAAGAACTTGTGTGGGGGCGTGTCATGTATCTCTGTGTGTGTGGGGCCTGAAAACTGGGAACATACAGCACTACACCATTGTGGAGCCCACAAAAGGTGAACCCTACACTGAATAATTTGCCTGACAGGGCTTAATTGACAGTTATAATGGTGACACTGACAATTGGTACTTTTGTTTCCTGCAGTGACTGAGTGACTGATCAGACCAATCCCAGCAGAGAGGATTTTCGTGCATGTCACAAGTTCAGCTGTTGTTTCCTCTTGTGTGTCGTTAGTGGTATCGGAAAGGTGCTATGATATGATGGTAATAATGTATTACCTCTTACCGTTGCAATATATTTATCACAAAGACATACTAATGTTAGGTTTACAACAAATCTAGCAGCTTCACGCAGATGAAACCTTTTTTCTATTCACTGTCAGCCTCCTCAAGTTTAACTTTTGCTGCCTGATTGTTCCAGATTTTACCGGAAGAGCGGACAGACGTGAGTATATTGGCTTATTGAACTGAGAGTGTTTCTGCTGTCATGGCAGCCTAACGGAAGACGGATGTGCGTTGGTGATGGATGATTTAATATTTAATGAAGTTTGTGTGGGTGTGTGGTCTCGCATATCTTTTCTGTGGGGCCTGAAAACCTGAAGCACACTTTTGTCATGGGTCCTAAAAAACTTTTTGGAGTCTAGAATGGACCAAGAGTTTCTGTTGCAGGGGCCCATGATGCCACGTGGCTCCCTGCTCTCTTACACTGCGTGAACAGGTAGGGGGGGGTGAGCCTTCCCCAGGTGGAGGGGTTCAAGTATCTCGGGGGCTTATTCACGATTGATGGGAGGAGGGATCGTGAGATCGGCCAAGGACTAAGCGGGAAAGAAGATGGATGGATAGAAGGATGAGAATGGACCAAATAATATATTTGAAGGTTAAAATGTGGTTTAGAGCTGCAGTTATAGTTCCGTTCAGAATTAGAATCAGGACACTAGAGCTAAATTTGGGCTGCACATCTGCCGTGAGCCGAAAAAAAATTTGAACAAACCTACTAGATAGTGGCTTATACCGATTGTAAAGCTGTATAGAGAGTTCTGTGCGTGCATGCGTCTGAGGATTGCAGCCTCACATAAATCTTTTAGCTTTTTATCTGTCACTTGCTAATGATCACTCGCCACACCTCAACTGGCAAACGCACCCTCTGCTTCCTTTTGACCTCTCCTGCTTCCTGCTGCTGACATGGCCTTCGTATCGTTTAATGACCTGCGGGCACACGTGCACGACAACACCCACATCTGCAGGCACCATATTACTCATGTCAAGGGTGGATGGCCAGGGAGGTTTGTTTTGACGTGTGATTAGACGCTATATTTTATTTTTGTTAATTTCTCCAGACAGAGTTTGGTACTGAAAGTGTCTAACTGAGATCAGAGAAAAGAGAAATCACAGGAGCAGCAGGTTTGCATGCGGGGACTTCACAGAAAGAGTTGTATTATTGTCATTAGAGCGACAGGTGAACATTTTATTTTCCCATTTTTTTCGTGCCCAGGTGTAACTGCACCGTCGATGCTTTAAGCTCTTAACAGTTGTTTAGATACTACAAAGTCTTGTCCACCTTTGCTGTGATATTTTGCTTGCACTTTTGGTCAAATACAGTTTAGTAATGGAGTTTTTTTTTTTTTTTGGTGACACTGTAGCAGGATTTTATTGTCACAATGTGACATCTTGTGGTCCCAAGCGATACTGTATCATTTTGATATGTTAATTCAATAATTTACATCATCGGGCAAATAACAACAAAAAAGAGTAATTTCTCAATTCTAGAACCGAAAAATATAGTCTTGATGCAGTTTTATCGAAGCTGCTGTGGTGCAGATGTGAAGGCAGAACCAAAGAGCGTCTCATTTCTGCTCCACAAACACTGAGCTGATATAATGGGAACTTTTAGCACCTCTAAATAATTAATCA
>OMNM01000956.1:0-17355 GCA_900302745.1 Parablennius parvicornis
ACGTGCCGGAGCGCCCCGAGACCAACGGCAGCGGCTCCGGCATGATGTCGGACAACAACAACACACAAGAGGCCGGCACGAACGGCACATAAGGGCACGTTTTCCACAAACTGGGATTTTTTTTTTTTTTTTTTCCTTTAATCTCTATACGCAAACTTGCTGTCGTCTCACTCGAGAAAGATGGGGGCTGCATGTACATAAAAATATAAACTCCTCCCTTCTGACCTCGAAGCCAAATCTTTTAAAGACAAATGTGGAAAACGTTTTGCTGGATAAGCTGCTTTTTCTTTAGTTTATGTTTGCCTGGATTTCCCTCAATGAGACTCTACTAGAGCTGTGCTGGATTACTAACAGACACTTGTGGTACAATCAACACTAGAGCAGAGGAGCCTCACGATACATCAACCTCCCACTAATTACTGAAAGTCAGTCTCCACGGATCAGAGCCAGAACACCACAGTCACCCGGCACCCTGATGAAGATGTGAATCATCCAAACTAAAGGCTGTTGGTTCTATAATCGTGTGTACCTGTATAGTACCTTCTTCTTTTTTTTTTTTTTTTAAAGGAACTGTTGTTTTTATGTACAGAAATTAGTCACAAGCTTTGTTTCTATAAAATAGAAAACGAGTATAAGTATAATATAAAGTATTTATAGTATTCCTTGTTTTCGTTGCTTGAGAAGAAGGTTCTACAATTGTAATCAAGTGGCTGAGCAATGATGATCTTATCCGCTCCTCTCATTCTTCTGCGAGAAATTTACCTGGCACAACTTGTAATATGGAGTTTGTTTTCCTTTAAGTTGAACTATACAGAAACAGTCCTTCTTTATTTAAGTTGTTTGGTTCAAAATATTAAATTATGCACAAGAATAATTAAGATGAATAGGCAGTGTAACCCAATCTGGAAACATTTAATGACCGTCATGTATTGAAGGTACTTTATTATCAATTTTCATGTTAACATGCATTTAAATCGGTGGTGTCAAATATTTAAACCCATAGACCAGAACCTCCCTGCAAGAGGCTCCAATCTGGCTACGCCAAATAAAGTGTAAAGATTTTATAGAGAACAGATTTAAACAAAAAAAATATCTTTTCTGTAGTTATTGTCTGGATTCAAAATATGGACGTTCATCACGTACACCACAACAAAGAAGTTTAATTTTAAAAGATTATGGCACTATTTCAGGATGAAACATGAGCTGCATGTGGCCACTGAACCAAAACGTGTTTGACAACCCTGATTTAAATAATCCGCTTTTTAGTGGACGAATATTTGAATAAAGTTAACATGATTTTAGTTACGTTTCCTAAGCTGTAGTCTCAACCTCCAATTTCTCAGGTCAGGAAGAGCGTCTGACCTAAAACCTGTGCCAAATCAAAACATACGGATCACATGATCCGCTGTGACGACCCTGGAAGAGGCCAAAACACACTCCCACCATAATAATCTTTTAATTGAAGGTTGGCCTGAATTTCCCTTTCTTGAGCTAAATGACAAATAAAATCAGTTTAATGGTCATAAAGTCAAGGTCCCATCCTCCTTTCTTATTGATCATATTACAGTTGAGCCAAGGATGAACGACAGGACAGAACTTTTTTTATATTTAGGAGCTATGTCGACTTAAGTTTCTGGAAAGGGAGTGAAGCGGCAGATCATCATGATGTTTTGTGCGGCAGAGTTATCTGTTTCGATGCAAATGCAGCACAATCAGGTAAAGCAAGCTGGTGTGACCAATGTAAATGTGTTTTTAATGCTGTAATTAATTTTATTATTTAAAGTAATTTATAGAGTATGGATGAGCATGATCTGTTAAAAAAAAAAAAAAAAACGTAGCACAAATTTGTTCCTGGCTGTCAACTAAGTGCTTCTGTTAGATCTCTTTTGTTTTGTTTTCTTAGAGCCAATGATGTTTTTGTTTTCTTTTTTTAATCCACTAACCTGTGAACCGTCACAGAATCCAGTTGTAGTACTGGAAGGACTGTTGGGAGGAAAATGTGCCTATATTTTCCACAGTATGCTCAACACTGGTGCTTACCAGAGTCACACCTTTCAACTCTTTCCCCTCTCTGGTATTCAAACAAATAAAAACAAACAAGAGCACAAAAGTTCAGTCGGTCAGATCTGAATATATTTCTTTTTGTTGTCTTGTTGTTCTCTCAACTCTCCAATTTTTTTTTTTTAAATAAAAATCATGCACTTTACAGCTAAAAGAAAGTGTACCTTCAAATAAAATAAAATCCAACTATTCATGTGAATCTGGATTACTTGGTACAAGAGTGATGTTTCTTTTCAGAGCCCTTCTTACTCATTTTGATCCGAAGTTTACAGCAGAAGTTTTTTTTTTGTTTTTTTTTTTTGTTCCTGGTTTTGTTTCCCGTTACCCGATTCGCACGAAGAGTGAATTCAGCTTTAGTTGGTTTAGTTTAGTTAGTAACTGAAGCACTTTGGGTTGAAGTTTGCATAAATTGTCTCAGGACAATTACATTAAAATTGTATTTTTCTCCTCCTAAAAGCTGACGAGGTTCAGGTGAAGCAAGTTAAAGAACTCAAATTCTTAAAAGGAACACTGCAGTTTTTGGTAAGAGAACCAGAGAAGTGACAAGATTTAGAAAATGTTTATTTTCACAAAAGAAAAACAAAAGATATGAAATTAAACAAAAAAAATATCAAATAAGCCTTACAAGTAAAAAGATGCAATTGGAGGGTCTTAAGACAGTCTTTGTGCATTTGTCTTAGCTCTTGGACTGTCGGAGGAGGCCGCGGAGCCGGCGGACCAGAGCCTGGATAAATGTGTATCGAGAGCGGACCTGGCTGTACAAGCCCTCCACCTCCAGCAGCTTCCTCTGCAGAGCCTCGCTGAATCCTGCAGCCATGTCGCTCTTCAACTGCAGTGGGGGGGAACAATGCAGAAGTGTCACGCGTCTATACAGACTGTATACTATGTATATATGACTTCTGTCAAGTTTACTCAACGTTTCTTACCAGGTCCAGGTCTTGCTGGTTGACTCTGGTCAGGCCGAGTCCTCGGCTTCCACTCGCTTGCAGGCCAAAAGCATCTGAAGAAAACGTATATTTAATCGGGAGTGTCAAACATAGGGCCCGTAGGCCAAAACCTTAATACTACTGTGCAGTAATTGGTTTTGCGAAACTATTGACATTTCCATCTCGTATACTTGGCGCAGAAACAAAGAAAATCTTCTAAAGTTTGAATTTAAAGGTTATTAAGGCACTATTTTACCGGGTCAGTCCACTCAACCCTTAAAAGGAAATGTGTTTAGCACCCCCGGTTTAAATCAAATGAACAATCAAGTTCAGGTTTGCACCAAAATATCTTGGAAAAAAAACCTGTGAAATTAAACTTTTCTTACAAACCACCTTTAATAATAATACTAATGTTTAAAAAGACAACATGGTAAAGCCGCAAAGTGCTTCGAAATAAATAACTACATTGACGTGTACATTGACAACATTTTCTCACCATTTGTTAGTCGTGATCTGTATAAACTGGCTCCAGGCAACAGGGAGTCCTTTGGGTCGGAGGGAGTATGGTGCAGGAGGTAATACTCCAGGTGACGCCACAGCACAAATAAACACGTCTCAATGACGTCTGAGGAGGAAACTGGTCAAGGGATTTCACGGCAGGTTATGACACAGGAAAACCAACATAGAGAAGACAAGACGCTCAGTCTTTGGTGTAATGTGATGAAAAAACAACATATTTAGTGTAATTTGCTGGCAGAAGAATAAAGGGATACAAGAGCACAACGCAAGCAGCTTGGCTCTGTTGTTAATGAGCTGGACGAGACGTCTCTTAGCCAGCAGGCTCCTCTGGACCGAGGAGATTTTCTCCACGCCTCCCGGGCCAGACACCAGGCCCTGGCACAACTACGGAGAAGAAGTCTTTGGTTAAGGGCTGAACACGAAGCACGACGGAGACAGGAGGCGACCGGATATAAAGATGATTTGAATATAAACTATATAAGACATTATATTACTAAAAAAGTCCAAATAATGAGCTCTGATCTCTTTGGATCATCGCGCGGTTACCTCCTTGAGCTCCTCCGGAGGCAGCTGATCCAGGCTCTGCAGCTTGCCCAGGCTCTGTCGGTGACTTTGGTGGAATCGGAAGAAATCCGCGGCGCTGTTCTTCAGCAGGTACAGGATCAGGCCCAAGCTGGGGACTTGGGAGTAAGCCATCGAAGGCAGAGCGGAGGGGAGATCTTATAAAGAGGGACAAAAACAGCCAGGATTCAGCCCGATATCTGTTGAAGTGGGTAAGAGATGCTGAAGAAAATCCTAAGAGCCTCGAGAGAGTCTGGATTTCGATATCAGAAGGACATTTTACAAACCGAGGAGGACAAATCCTGTGAAGGGAGGAATGAACACCGCCAGCTTAACAAGAACATGAGTCAAATCCCTTTTTTTTCTTTTAAGTATGAACAGAGTATCACCGACCTGTGCGCCCTCCGTCCCTGCCAGCTGGCTCGCTGCCGGACGGGCTGAAGAGGCAGATGCTGAACTGAGCTTGGGTGGAGCTCTGGAGAAGAAGGGTTTGGCAGTACTCCATGATGTTGGCACACACCTAGAACGGAGGACAGCATGGCGCAGATCACCAACGATGCAGCGATTACCCGGACCGGGTCGACAAAAGGCAGGCACTTATTTAAATCAGCATTATTCGTGGAAGTATTATTGTCGGACCTGTTGCATGGCCACCTCAATCTCTTCTCGCCGTTCCGCAGAGTCCCCGGGTGCAGAGATCTCTGCCTGCTTCAGCAGCCTCTCTCGCTCACTTCCCGCCAGGCGGCCGAGCAGGGACAGACACAGGCGCTGAAAGAAAGCAGACGTATTGCAAACTGTTGCAGCCATTTCGGTGAAAACGGAAGTCGGAGCCCGAGGATGGAATGAAGAAGTGAGACCCTCCAACGTGAGGTGCAATGAAAAAAAAAAAAAGAAAGAATGTCTCACCTGGAATCTGTTGATGTGTCCCTGGAACTCCATCAGAGCGGCACTGTTGACTTCACCACCCATTTCAAGAGCACCTGAGAGAGAACGTAGTAATGAGGAAAATACTAAAGATGGAGAGCAATCAAATTCTTAAAAAAAAAAAAAAAAAATTCATACCTGGCAGAGCAGTTTTACTGATGATGCCAGTGAGCAAAGAGAGTTCCTGCAAAGCTCCCATACTGAGCTCCTGGCATCGCAGCAAGGCCTGGATGGTGTCTGCATGGACAATCAGCCACTGGAGGACCTGAGTTCATACAAACAGATGCATGAACATCACTTACTTTCAAGTCGTTATTTATTATTCCCGGAAAGCTAATTACATATAGCTTTGAGAAGAAATATCAAAACATAATCTATTAGAAGCAATAGCTCTTCGAGAGCCGTTGCGTTTACCTGTGCTGCCCCCTGCTGGTGATTTATGGAGGTTGACGTCAGGATCACTTGAAAGAGCCTCAAGGTCGGCAACAGGATCTGCCTGTAGCGATCCAGAGGACTGGGGATGAAGCCTGACGGGTCCCTCATCACCCTGCAGAAAACAGAGGAGCATAAAGAGACATGAAGAACACTAGAAATGTATGTCTTCAAATAAATCTTCTGGACCGATGAAAAGAAGTTAAAAGCATCAGAAAGCAAGAAAAATATCAAGATGATGCATGTGCTCTTGATTTTTTTTTTTTAACAGTGGCTGGATTCTTGAGTCAACACAAAACACTTGACAGTTTCCGATTAAGTACATTAAGAACAGCATCAAGCTGAAACATTGCATCAATTTGTGAAAGGTCAATGTCATAAAGCTACTTTTCACTATTTTATCTATTTATTTTTATTTGCCATTATGTAATCAGGAGAACCCACATTGAGATTGAGAATCTCTTTTTCAAGTGTGTCCTGGTTACATAGAGCCGTTTCACATTGACAAAAACAATGTTTTATAAACACAATAAAAGACAGTGAAGACAAGTACATAAAAACAATAAAAATACAATCAAGAACATTTGAAAGATGAAACTATAAAAGCCACCAAATAGTTACAAATAATTCAGGTAAAACAAGAACAGGGCGAGGATTTTTCTTCCAATTGCTTTAAAATGGCCCCAAACTTCCCCAGTGGAACCAACTCTGTGAATTTAAAATCTTCCTGGAAGGCCATTCCATGAATTAGAAGCAGAAAACATGAAGGCTTTTTTGCCCAGTTCAGTACGGAGAGTTGGAACCGTAAATAAATCAAGTCATTTGATTGCAGACTGTAATTATTTATGGGTTTCTGCGTCATGTGGCCGCAAAGGAAGGGACGCAGCAAGCCAAGAATTGCCTTATAGATAAAACTCGGCCAGTGAATGTGTCTGCGTAAGGACAGAGCCGGCCAACCAACACATGTGTACAAAGAACAGAGATGAGTGAGAGCTTTACAGACTGTGATGAATCTCAGTGTTCCATGGTAAACAGTGTCCAGTGAGTGAAGACACTGAGAAGCAGCACTCATGTACACAATGTCTCCGTAGTCCAACATAAACATGAAAGTAGTTTTTCTCTGGATCAGTGTTGATGTTTGTATAAAAGAAAGGTGAACATTCATCTCACCATCAAATCAATGTTGATATTAGAAATTTGTTTAAAAGAGAAGTTTGCAAGTTTGTTGCATTGGACTTGTTTTATAAACATTGTTTTTGACATGTACTAATAAAGCTATCAGGCTTGTTTTTGATTTAAACAAGAAAATAGGTTTTGGAATGGTTTGTGGTGTTTAACAGTTTTCTTCAACTCCATTGTAAAGGGGATTAAGATCATGTGTAAGCTGATCGCAGAGCTCTGCCTGATTGGCCATTCAACGTATCATTAAAGCTGCTGATGAGCAAAATAAAGCTTAGGGGTTTTTTTTTTCTTTCTTTTTTTTCTCCACTACTGAAGAATCGAGGATCTGGTCATTTCAGTCTAATTCTCTCTGCATACTGCCTGAACTGTAACTAAATGTTGGGATCAGTATCGGAATTCTGGCACCACTCTTTCATTGCGTACCGGTGTGCGTCGCTGTCGGGCACCATGTCAAACACCTGACACTCCATGAGGTGAGCCACCAGTCCACAGCGCAGCAGCTCCACGGCTCCCTCGCCCGTCTTTGCAACACGAGTCAACAGAGCCTGAAGAAACACAGCTACGTGTCAAAATCACACATCGTGGGCCATTTATGAGAAATTCATGCATTAATGCACAACCTTTAACAACCGCCTCACCATTTTGCTTTCGTAGATGTAGAGAGGTTTGAGGAGAGGTGGCTGAGGTGTGAGCATCGTCTGCAGCGCAGCGTCGTCCTGTCTCAGGCTCTCCACTAATGAACGCAGGTAGCCACTGTTGCATACGTACAGCAGCCACTGGTTCTGGCGGTCTATCGACAGGATCCTGTCCAGCACGGCCAGAGCCAACATCTGACAGACCAGGAGAGAGGGAGGGGATGAATAACCGCATAGAAAACGTGAATATTGGCCAAAAAAATGCCTGACTGGTAAACTATACATTATATTTTGTCACTTTATGAAACATGAGAGAAGTGTTGCATTTATGATAAATAATGAGAACCTGAAAACAAACTGTAACTACAGGTGAATTCTTAAACTTTGGATCTTACCCGGCTAATTTCATGGCCATCACAGGCATCCCGACACACCACCTCCATGAGAGCTTTCCCGTAGCTCTCAATGATAGCGAGGTTCTCTCTTTGCAGTTTGGAGAAACCATCTTCAGGGGCAGTGAGACGCTCCCACATCGCTTTCCCTGTAAAGACAGCAACCACTTTTACAAATCTCATATTTGCTAAACCTTTTTGTTGAACTAATCTTGTGCTTACGAACCCTTTAATTGTAATTTCTAAAATACAGAAAAGAAAACACAGGGAATTATAAAGCCATATATCCTCGACATAGCTCATGGCTGTCGGCATTGTAATTTCTGTGTTGTACCTGACTGCAGAGTGTCTGGTTCTTCAGGTTTCTGGGCGATTTGAAGGTAGTACAGCAGAGAGCCGTAAAGATGAGCACGCAGACGCTGGTATCCACCTCCTAAAAGTGTAAAAATTAAACAATCAAGAAAAAACAATAGAAAATCTGTTCTGACAGCAGTTTATCTTTGAGACATACACCAACAAGAAATATTTGTCTGTGAGTTAAAGGGGATTTTAATTAACCACTGACCAGTACAGAGGATGAAGTCGAGCAGCTTGCGGAGAATCAGGTGCAGGGCAGAGTTCGCGATGGAGGCAAATCCAGATGATGCTTCTAACCCCTCCCCCTGCTGCTGCTCGGACAGCACCGACTGACTGAGGTGAGCGGTCAGAGTGAAGACGGCCCCCGCGACAATGGGCATCAATTCTCCTGCTGCATCCTCAGACAGCACCTAAACAACAAACAGCAACACTGGAACTCACTAAAACAACTTCCTGTGATTTATGAATTGCAGTTTCTATTTTATAGTTTGACTGGCAAACTTGCTCAGTGTGTACAACAACTCAGAGTTGGATATTATAGAAATATATGATTTCTCTTCTTGAGCCAAGTGTCTTAATGACCTTGTCATGCAGGTCCAGTAGGAGGTCTCTGATGATGAGCTGCCTGTCATCAGCTGGAATGAGATCAGCAGGGCAGGCGGTGAGCAGAGTCTCCACCAGGCTTCTCCAGGACTGCAACGCGTGACGCTTCGCACTCAGACTTCGACGGACGTGGTTCCGTTCCACCACTTGCTGCAGGATGGAGTTCACCTCCTGCAAACACATTCAGACATTGGATCATTCTGCAGTTTTACTCCAAACTGAAGCTTCCAGCTAAAAACAGTGAGACACTCACTTCCATCAATAAGGGTCTCTGTCCAATTGCTGCCATTCCTTGAAGTGCATTCACCTCAGCAACTAACACTCTGTGAAGCAACTGGAAAGACAGGGGGTAAAATAAACAAATATTGCAAGAATCCGTGGAGGATTGCACTGAAAAAGCAGTATAAATGACACAACAGAAAGGAGAAATGACATCTATTGATCTGCAAACCTACCTTAACGTTGCACACCGTGTGTCCTTGCTCATTGACGTGCTCACAGTTGGAGATCACCTGTTCTATCTGAGTGCGCTCAAAGAAGTCCAGCTGCAGCAATTCAGGCATGTCCTGACTGAAATCAATCGCGTCCAGCACACTCAGCAACTTCCTGCGCACTGTTAGGACAAATCAAAAATGTTTTTATCAAAAAATGACTCAAGTCTTTCAAATTTCATCATTCGAACTGAATGCAGACTGTATCACAAACCTTTAGAGACTGTGTCGAAATGCAGAAACCCACTGACTGATCTGGTCTCTTCTTCCATGCCCGACTCCCCGTCCACTGAAGAGATAATTTAGGAGGTTCTTAAGCACAGACAATGATGACATATGTCATGAAATTATGGTAACTAAGACTATGAGTCCTCCTGAAACGGTTTACTAAATATATAGTACGCATATAAAATTGCTCACAGCAAAGGCTAGTAATACACTTACAGAATGCTATAGGGAGTTTCAAGGAAAAAAAAAAAAAAAAACGTTAGGTACCTGCATGCTGAGCGTGTGGCTGGTCGTCCAGGAGGAGGCTGACGAGGCGTTGTGTATGCGAGCGCTGGCGGTTCAGCGAAGTCACTCTGAGCTCGATTGCAGCCGTTTTCATGAGCCAAGACATCTGGGACAAGGTGGCAATCTGGTTACCTGAAGAAATCCGAGATTTAAAGAAGATTATTGACAAGGAAAGAATACTTTTTCACTAGTTTTTGCATGTCGTGAAACCAGAGACACACCCTCCAGTTGTTATAGTCAGTTAGACTGTAATGTTTGTTTTCTGCTTTTCATTGCAATGCAAACAATTTCTGAAGTGAAAGTAACAAGATGGGTGATGAATTTCTTCACTCACCACTCAGAATGAAGGGAAGGTGTTGCAGGTGAGAAAACAAAAAGTCTTGGCTGGTCCTCAAATAGCGCATGGTGGGTCCAGATGTGTCGGGGCAGGCGCACAGCTGGTAGATCACCTAAGAGAGGAAGCCAAGACGTACTTTAAACAAGGTTCTTACTGGATCTAAATTCACAGTGGTGTCTCACTTGGTATTACCTGATAACAGAGCTCAGCCAGATGAGGGGCTTGCTGTGTAAGTGTAGGTCCTGACCTCTTCTCGGTTCCTCTCTGCAGCAGACTCAGGATTGCATGCAGGCAGCTACGTGGACATCCCAACACACCTGTAACGGACAGACAGTTAGGAGATCCATTTTTAACTCAAACCAGCGATTAATAAATTTAGCTAAAAACCCTTACCTGGGTCTTGAAGATTGGTCGAGGACACAGATTTCTTAACTTCATAGCCCAGAAGGTAAAGTGCCAGATTAGGCGTCTTCAGTTCCAAAGAGGTGATGAGCAGGTTGAGGATGTGGATTTGAGTTTCGTGTCGGATTCTTGCCATCTTCTTAGGTTGCTCCAAGTCTGAAAATCCAGTTTGGTGTAAATAGAGAAGCCAGGTGTGAGTGTGACAGCTGGATGAAGATTTCACCAGAACAGAATCGAGGCTTCTCAGCTGAAAACAGGGATTTTCTCACCGTCTCCTTTCTCCGTTCCCTCCTCTGCCTCCTCATTATCCAGACACTCCACGAAACCAGCCATAAGCTTGTCACTCACAGTCTGTTGACAGAACCATACAATGATTTCTGCTTCCAGCACAGCAAAAGAGTCTTGTTCTTTTTTCATATAAGAGGCGTTTATTCTTAAATCTGCTTTAATGCATTTCTGATAAATTTGTATTTGAATTGTATTTTGAAGTATGTGATATATATATATATATATATGCAATATTGATGTCAACCTGCACAATTTATTGAAGCAAAACTAAGTCAAGTCTTCATTGTGTGAATTAACATAAACCAGCAGGAGAGGCATGTTTAACTAGTTAAAGATGTTTGTACCTGGTCGTGTGTGAAATCTCCCACCAGTCTCGTTTGAATGTTGGGGTAGTTGGCAATGCGACGCAGAATCTTGGCACTCTGGAAACCAGCCTCTGGGTTTGAGCTGCTGTGGCACAAATATCTGCAAATGACAAACAAAGAGTCCAAACCAAGTTATTCAGAGATTTCAAATGTTCCAAAAAGTCTTTTAATCAGTCAAAACACAGCTTACACCAACTTAACACGAATCCCTTTCTGCCACGTACCTGGCAATATTGACAATGTGATCAGCCCTCCGGGTTTGGGGACTCACGCCCTGGAGGAGTTGCTCGAGGGGAGAAACCAGTAAGGAGGCCTGGCTCTCCCTCAAGAGGTCCATGAACATCACCTCCTTCTGCAAAGCCAAGTCCAGGAGGCAGAGGCAGTGCAACACTGCCGACTCCAAGTGTTTTTTACCTATGAGGGAGGGATGATGGCGCACGTTATCAGAACAGCCACATACACACATATGAGCCGTCTGTTTGTGACAGCAGCAGCGTATGCTTGCTCACCAGGGAAGGGTGCATAGGTGTCCAGCTGGCGCACGCCCTCCTCCAGCAGGCTGAGGCAGAGTGCCAGCATGGGCGAGTCATTGAGCAGGTGGAACATGATGCTGTGGCCAGGGGGCTTGTGGGCCGCGACCTGCTCTCCCTGCAGCTCCACCATCTCCTGGATGAAGTCTGACGGCTGGGGCTCGTAGTTCCGCAGCAGCTTGTGGAACACCTCCAGCACCGAGTCGGCGACCTCCCACTGAGAGAAGACGAGACGTATGAACATTTGCTCGTCTCAGGTACATGTCTGCACCTCGACACATGGGAGAGAATGGCACCTTCTCCGCGGGGCGACGGTATGCTCTGGTGGGGAACGGGAGGAACACAGAGTCTCGCAAGAAGTTGAGGTAGGGCTGAAACCCTGGCACTCGGAGCCCCGCCCCCAAATTAACAGGCAGGCTGCTTTCGACTAGAGTGCTGATCAGATGACAGAAGCCCCGCGTCAGTGGATACTCCTCGCAGCTCGACTCGATCTCATTCAGCTCAACCTAGGCACAAGAAAACCATTTACAGTTCATCATATGGATACTCTGTTGTTTTTAGTCACCACAACAACAGATTTATGCTACATTTAAAAATAATCCAACTACATTAATCTTCTATCGAGCACACAGCTCCTGTTTGTTTCACACACGTACAGTAATGTGCTAGTACAATACTTGTTATCATCTGTCGTACAAGAAGCTCCAGATAATCAATGACGCAGTTCACTAGTGTCGTTTTCTTAAAAAGTGATTAGCGCTTTATTTTCTACAGCAAATCATTTAAAAGGAAATTCAACTAAATTCCTGTCTGCATTAGTTTAGATTATGAATCAAAAACATAAATAAACTTCATCCACATCGCGATGACTCCCATTTAATTTCACTGCAGAAAAAAAAAAAGTATAATCTAAACAGTTTTTATAACTAATGATGCATTATGGAAGAGTGAAGAGACGAGAGAACATGGACAAAATGACAAAAATACAACTGCCAGGCTTGGGTACAGCGTTTCGCCAACTTAACTATCTCACCTCTATCCCTGCTGCTTGTCTTTGTCCGGAGACTCGTACTGTCTGAAGGATCTGTGGGAGAAACAAAAGAAAACCTTAACCTCAAACATAACACACCAGTACTGTAAAAACACTCTAAACTATCAAGCATTAAAAAAAGTAAAAAGCTTATATTTATTATAGATTTAGGGACAAAATGGCAAGGCTCTTTAAAAATGCATTTAGATTTCAGAACATCTGACATTCTGTGACTGACATATTTCATGTAAAAAAAAAAAAAGAACCAAAGAGGAAAACATCTCAATAGCCATCAAAGACATTAAATCATAAGAAAAATGCACAAAAAAGTTAATTCACCTTACCCTTTAATCTGATATTAAACAGGAAGTGTGTAGTTCATGTTTATATTGCTGTATTTGACTTATTAAATAACTACAATTACTGTCCAGTACCTGTGTGTACTCCAGCGACTGCCAGAGTGAAGCAGCGATCTCAGGTGACTTGCCAAAGGCTGCCAGGCAGAGCAGGAGCTCGGCCTTGAGGATGGGAGGAACGCTGCACTGCAGCAGCCCCAGCATCACGACGACCGGGGCCCACTGTGGGTGCTCGCACAATGCCAGTCGAGCATTTTCACTCTGGAGCGGAAGAAACAGGCAAATACATCTGTTTCATTTGTTTTTCACTCCACAAATAAGACGAATCGCCTTCATTGTGTCTTACCCAAGTGATGATGATTGTGAGTAACTCCAAAAATGAAGTGAGTCCTTCCAGCTCTCTTTGGGTGATGCCCCTGAGAGGTGGGTGGCGGTACTGGGCTGAGTCCGGATTTGGGAAGTCTCGTCGGAGGTTTTCATGGTAAAGCATGAGGGATTGAAAAAAATGCTCCCAAGACACTGGACTTCCGGAGACGCCCTGGATGTTGTCGCCTGCGCAGGAAGTTAGTGGGAGTTTGATCGGATATACTTTATAGCAACAACGTCAATGATTTCACACAATAACCTGATACATGAGTTATGTTCAACAATGTCAAACAGAGAGTATGGTACTATAAACAACTTTTCTTTTTACACCTATGGCTCATGAAATGCATCTAAGAAGTTAAGATTAAGTTAAATTTTTTTCTGACAACTTTACAACGTGGGAGAGTAACACTCAAAAATGCAAAGATGTTGTCACAGAATTGTAAAACCCTTTAACAGAAATCAAGTGGGAAATTAATCGTGGAGACAAGTCAGGGATAAATCATGACATTTCTATGTATTTGGTTGAGTTTTACAAATTCAAAGATTGTTTCATAAATGAATAAATATGTTTATGTATCTATTTTGTACTGATTTAAAAAAAAATAAAAACAAATAAATAAATCTTGAACTATCATGCAAGGGGAAAGGGTTGGATTTCTGTATATCTAACTGAGAATTGTAAGGGGTTAAACAACTTGATGCCATAAAAGACCTGTTCACTGTTAGGTTTGCAGTTATTTATATCAAAATGTTTAACTTGAAACTCGCAATGGCCTCATGAAGGATATCAGTCTGAAAATAGACGATTTAATTAGTAAAGGATTATTGAGTGAGTTTTGATATTTTAAAGTAGAGATGTGATCTTACTGTGTGTGGCTCCATTGGTTTTCAGCAGACTAAAGCAGTAGTGAGCACACTGAGGACCGTTGGCGAGGCCTTTCAGCATCCGAAGGTAGGCGATGTAGAGGGTGGAGGGCAGAAGGTCGCCCATCTGACGAACAAACTTGGACAAAACAACCTGCATCAAAGCAGAAGAAAGCATTTTAAATGAAGGGTAGTTCATATTTTCTAATCATCTTGAGAAAATGGGAGCCTCACTTGTTTATGTGGGGGTCGCTGTAGGGCCATTCCCAGGTAGGACCCCTGCAGGGAAGTGTGTTGGAGCGACTCGGTGGGACACCAGAATTCAAGACCGAGCTCCAGCCCAAAGGGATCTTTATTGTAAAATTCTCCAATCTGCAACACACAATAGTGTCAAACTTAAATTAGGATGTCAAGCAATGCAGTTTTTTTTTTGTTCAAACAATATATTTGCTACTTAAAAGTAACCTTTAAAAGTTAAAAGTACTATAAGTGTACATATGGTCATGGATAAACAGACTGACCAGGATCATGAGATGGTCCAAGTCCTTGCGCAGTGATGATGGAAGCTCACTGCCCATCTGGAGGGACATATGAACCAGTCGGGCATCCTCATCCGCACGGTTCCGAAGCTGCTTGACCTTCACGAGTGTGGGAATAAATGATACAAAAGACAAACAAAACAGGATAAAGCCAAAAGACAGGCTAATTAATTGTTAACTTGATTAAAATCTCACCTTCATCGGCATTAGTGCCAGGAAGTCTGTGATGAGCGAATGGAGGCGTCGGATGTAAAACTCTTCTTGTGAAAAACTCTCACATCCCAGCATGCCCTCCTTCATAAACAGGAAGACTTCGCCGAGGAGAGCCTGGTCAGCCAGAGCCTCATCTGCCTCTGTGAACTCAACTAGGGCTGTACAGCACACGCAAGCACACACAAAAACACAGGCAATTATTTACATTGAGTGGCTAACAGTGTTGAATACTTATTCAAACACATAGAAAGGAATATCTAACGCAGGTCCAAGATCAACATTCCTTACCGGAGCCCTGCGGTAGCTGAGAGAGAACTCTCAAAGACAAAGCCCAGGCCAGGCGACACACAGCCTGGAGTCCTGGAAGCTTCCACGGTTGACCGTCCATCAGACGACTGTGTATTGCAGACACGTACTGCCTCTCAGTCAGCAACGGCAACGCTTGGAGCAGATCTGACATGGAACAACAAACAATGGAGTGTCTTTGATATCGGGACGACAAGTAATCCATGATTGCTAACCTGCTGAACTATTTAAACTTTAACACGCATTCACCTTCTCTATCTTCAGTCCCTTGCTCTATAAAGCTGACATCCAAGCAGTAGAGCAGCGACATAACCAGAGCCAGGTTCACACTGTCCAGGGAGCCGTCGGCTTGAGCTGTCACCGTCTCCAAATGCCCAATGAGAGCCAGGGTGTCATCTTTAGTCAAAGGTGACTGGCAGGTCCATGAAAATAGACTGTCTGCTAGTGCTTGTAGGCACTCTTTGATGAGGTCTGAAACCTGTTAAGAAAGAGGGAATTAAACATCCAGATTTTTAAAATTGCACCTTGAGAAATAAATGCAATTCCATGTTTTGTTTTTTCTTGCTCCTACCTCCTTCCTGTGCTTTTCATTGCCCAGGCCACGCTCCTTCTGCAGCCGTTCAAACTCACGTGTCACACTTATTTCTGACAGCAAGGTTAGAATGCGTTTAGTCAGACCCTGGCTCATCAGCTCGTCTGTAAAACGTGTTGTCAAAGCCACCAGCTCTCCACTAAATGAGACAAAAAGAAAACATAACAGCACACAACAGCATTAAATTCAGGAGGTGTAAAAAAAGAAAAAGAAACAATGCAGTAACATGTATATTATGAGAGTATTCTAAAGTACAAGTCATTTTCTGAATAACCTATAACATTTCAAAATCACCTTAGATCAAGGGTGAAGGTTTTGCCTTGGCGTGACTGGATAAGTGACCGCAGAGAGTTGGCCATACAAAGTTTCCCATCCCAGTAGAGCAAAACGGCAACTAAGCCTCGAGTAAGCCCTGGAAAATATGGCTGCTGTTGTTCACCTGGAGAAACACGAGTACAACGGATTGTCAAATACGAATAAAATGTGCAGGCTTAAACTAAACTAAACCTGAAAGAGAAAAGCATCATAATCAATTACAAGTGAATTCTTTCCCTCATGCTCAATTTACCTGCAAGTAAGAGCTCCAAGGCTGACAATTCTCCAATGTCAAACAGATCACTGAGGATGAAGGCCTCCGTCAGAAGCTGCTCTGGAAGGAGCCGTGACCCCTGCTGACCCTGGATGGCGATGCCATCTGTGCTGGCTTTACGCACTTTTTCTCTTTGCTCTGCACTTTTAGGCTGTATTGAGGAGAGAGTTGATGTTATTGATTTGATGGGCACAACCTACACTGGCAAACTGTTTTGTCTCCATCACAGATAATGACAGAAGGAAATTCTTTGACATATGATATGGCAAAAATGTTTACAAAAGCATTGCACTCTGCATCATGCCTCACTGGATTTTTAAAGAGCGACAGAAAGTGTGGTTTGTGTTTCTTCAGTTGCAGGTCCAGCAGGTGGACGCTCTCCGGCTGTCTCCTCAGCACTGCTCCATCCACCGTGTCCCATAGCTCTTTCAGTGGCCCCCACAGACTGGCTCCTGGTGAGAAAACAACTTTTTAAATTGTCAACCCTGATTGATGTTATTATCATGCTACTTTCTGTTAACCACACATATTGTCACTGTTATTGCATTTTGAACATACCATATACGATACACAACATCCTGTTTGACAAATTGTACATGCATTATTACATCATACAAGCCACAAAATGTTTTGTGTTTTTTTTTGGGGGGGGGGCTAATTCAGCTTTGGTCATTGGCAAAAGCTGAACAATACATCAATATTACATCAATAAAGATACAAGTAAAACATGTCATAATAGATGGAATTTATTTACCCAAATCATCCACATGACCATCGTGAATATACAGTAGTGGAAGCTTAGCAATTGGCTATGGACTGTTCACAGAGGACACATGTTTCAAAGTGAGTGTTATTTCTTTTTCCGGAATACCAGACTGTATAAACGTGTGAACCTCTCAATGTATTCATACAGAGTTCAACTCATATCAAATCAGGTCTCAAGTATGCACACACTTTGGGGAATTAAGTTATTCAGATT
>OMNM01000959.1:0-15607 GCA_900302745.1 Parablennius parvicornis
ACTGTGATCAGCCATGACACGGCAAGACAATAAAGATAATTGAACTGCAATCTGTGCACTGATTTGTTTTGACTGTGTGTCGGTCTAAACGGTGGGTTTCAGGCTGAGACTGTGGGGCTGAAATACTTCTTTTGCAAAACCATGTCTGGTCATACATACTGGAAATACAATGTAGTGTCAGATGGCAGTTTGTCAACATTTAACTAGTAATCTATTGTGAGTCAATGAAAAATTGTTATTGATTAGTTAGAAGATGGTTGGGGAAAGCTTCTCAAGTACTAAGATCCCGAGGTAATATACTAGGAATTATACTTGCTGTGCCATTGCGTTAAGCCACAGTTTGGTTTGTTAAGACTGCAGATTTTAAGTAACTGCACTGTAATTCTTTAAGGTACATTATAGTGCTTTTTCTCTCAGTCAGTGAAACGGTGGACCAGAGTGCTGCATTTCACTGTGAAATATACACAGTTATTTTCTTTGGGGAAACCTCTGCTGCAGGCTGCAGGCATTACAAAGACAAAGATTCCTGGACACAACATACAAAAACAATAACCTCATAAGACAAAGTTGATCATGTTTGCTGTAAAATATGTATTAAGTGTGTTATTAATGTTTCTTTTAGACATGCTAATCTATTGTTTATGACCAGATTATAGTCCATTTCACCAAAAAACACTGATATAGAAGATAATAGATAATATTTCTATTTTCAATTCTCTCAAAGCCATACAGGATCAGTAAAACAAAAAAAAAAAAAAGAGCGGTATCATGACTTCGTTGCTGAGTTTTAAACATGAAAAGCTGCGTTCAGCTTATTTTTTTCTCTCCACTTTCTTGAGAATACAAAATATACTTTGGAGTACCTTGAGGCCACATGGCTTAAAAAAATAGCTAAATTATCAAAAAATTAAAAAGTTCTGAGAACCAGTTGAACAGGCTGAACTTGTTTTTTTCTTCTGTCGCTCAAACAATCTTCATCTTCTACGGTAACCATCAGATCCAAGCGGACAGCAGACAACATCAGTATGCACATAACGAAGAGGCTTACATGCTGATAATTGGCATGACTGACATGTTTAAATTGACTACATGAGTTCGCTCATGGAGGCTAATAGAAGCCTCATTATGTTTGTGGCTAGCAAGTTATGAACAATAATTCTAACCGTGGCCTGATAATGGTGTGTGGTGGGAACTGATATTTAATTCCGTCCATGATTGGTGATTAAGAAGCCACAAATCCCATTACAAAAACCGTGGCATGTCAAGTGAGACTGTGGCAAGCCACTCCAGTCTAATTAATAGAGCACAGAGTATCTACATAACTTCTCATGGATGGGATTATTACAGAGCCTTAGAGTTAATGGCATGTGGAGGAAAAATAGATGCGTCTCTCCGCTGATCTTCACACCTGTGCTGAATTATAAACAGAATCTGATGTTTTAAGATCTTGTTTATCTTGACATAGTTTGGGTCACAAATCTGAATCAGTTATATCCAGACCACAGCAGTGGACTAACCAAGGACACCAGGGTGGTTAAATATATCCCCTGCGTGCTTTCTGGACGAACTCGGGGCTTGATGGTGACTCTGAACCAGATCATGTAAACCAGCTAGTCCCGCTAAGAAGTCACTTTCCACCTCAGCTTAGGTTACAAACTGCATTCTCAAAGCTGAACACTAGAAATCTGTCTCAATGCATTTAAATCAGTGCCCAAGAAAAACCAGTCCTTGATAGTGACTGCGTGCGGACTGACTGACACTGAGCTCCTGCTCTGTAATCTCTTCCCGTAATCTAATACTTTTTTTGCTGTACAGTATCAGCGTTGTGGGGAATTTCCGTTTTTCCCCACAAAGAAAGTCGGCACAGAGCTGTAAGGGGGGCCGTGGTCTATTTAAGCCCTGCAACCTACTTGTAGAATCAGCAAGGGTGATGTGCTGCTCTTCTGTTTCCAAGGGACAAGATCAAAATAATCCCGGCATTACATAACAAATCGGACGGTAGTTTTCCCTTTGGTGGCGGTCAGCTCAGCCACAGTCCTGACAATCAGGCTTTTGTATGGAAGTGAAGGACGACGCAGGGCTCTTACAGTCACACAGCTAATGATGCCAAGAAGTGTGTCTGTCCATTCAGCTAAATCTTTTAACGTCAACCACTGGCAGCTCCATTTCACTCAGAACTTCTTCATCCTGGCGGTCAAAGGGAGCTCCTTGATGCACTCACCAGAAAGTGTAGGTGCTGCTCCTCTGTGCGATCCTCCTGATAGGAGGGGGTCGGGCTGAGGCCCAGCTGGGGCGTCACTCGCAGCCCCGACTCCCCCTCCTCTCCGGGAGTCTTCTCACACCTGGATGGAGCTTCATCTAATGCCACACACGGGGTCCCTCCTACAACCTAGGGAGGAAACAAGGGCAGCCATTCAGTTGTTTTTTTAAATATTCTTTTCCTAAAAGCAGATTCCAAGAAGACAGTAAAATACTGTTGTATTGGACAATAACCTTTAACACCACACCCCCTCTATGAGGGAGGGATTACCAGCAAGCCTGCTTCTCTGTGGTCCAACTACAATCAATGAATAATCCAGGGGGAATCCCTCTGGCCTACAACATGACTGGAACACATTAACAGTGTCTTTTCTAATTAGCTTGCATGAGCTAACTTGGGCGCTTCCCAGTAGGTCGCTTTTTTTAAAGCCGTCATCTTTCAAGACTGCATGATTCCTTTGGGGGGGGGTGTCAGGCTGACATTGGTTAAGGGCTAAGAGGCGGGAATCAGCATCTAATTTTAGAGCAAACCTACTTATGTTCAGAGCAGAACTGTGCTAGTATAGCCAAGGCCATGACCCAATAACAGGATCAAAGCCACGTGCTGCAGAGGGGATGTCTTTCTTACATTCTCCCGTCTTATGCACTCAAAGACACACCACCCGTCTCAGTGGGACGTTTCTGCACGTTAAAAAACCGGCACCTCCAGTTAACGGGAAACTAAATTAGGTAGGTTTTCTGTTTAGCTGTACAATATAAATAATAAAGCTTAATTAAACAATATCAACAAAGAAATTACTTTACTTTAACGAGCTTGAGCATTAAAAAGATAGTGTATTTGTCTAAAATTAAGAAAAGCAGCACATTTCACTTAGCTTTTATGTGCCATTTATCAACTGTTCCAGAAAACCTGATATGAATAACTTGAAATTTTTAAGAAAAAAAACTACTAATTAATTCTGTCTCATTTTTGGATGCAGGGTTTCTGTCAACCAATGTCTCAGTGTGGCTTCATTGCTGATGATATTGTGCTAGCAAAAAGGTAATAGCATTTACTGCTACATTACTGAAAACACAGCTGCTATCTAGTTCTAAGTTCGGGGTCTTCCCTCTACAGGAAGGAAATAAAGAGTATCGCTTATCTCATGAAGAATTCCATTTATTGATGTTTTAGTTTTTACACTGTAAAACACATGAGTGCAGACTACATTTATGACATTTATATCATGAAAAATAAATAAATGCACAACATAACACAATAATCTTTCGCACTTGTTTTTGCACGTACTGCATTGTTTACCTGTTTCAGTCTAGTAATCGTAGTGTTGTACCCCCAACATGATAAATTCCAAGCTTTTATGTGTGTCCATTTTTTCCTAATTCATCACAAATCCAAATCATTGTTGTATGTGTGAAATTGTGGAAAATAAATAAATGAAATTAAATATATGTCTTCAAGTGTAGATTCACACTCAACAGAACAGAAGAGTATTAAGGACACTGGGAAATAAAATAAGACAGTGCAGCCTGTAGCTCTCTGTCACTCTCAACACTGACTTTCTATTACGGAGTACGAGGGACATGAGCACCGGTCCTTGTAGAACTCTGTAAAATGTATTATTATTAAACAAAGAAATCCGGTGTAAAATCAGATGTTCAGAAGCAGTAAGAAACCCTATTTAGTCAGAATTATATGATATAATAAGATTATTTCAGCGTACACAGGCAAATGATGAGGGATGGACCAGAAGAGACGGATGTTTCCAGTTTGTATTTAAAAAAAATTAATAGATTAAATCTTCGACTTTATTCACAAAGTGCAATAGGATCTTTTTTTTTTTCCTCCATAGAAAGAAAAACTCGACCTCAATTTTTGACTTTTTTCAAAGTGCATGAGGATTCATTTATTTATTTTATTTTATTTTTTATCTCCAAGGAGCCATCACAGGAATGTTCCATATTGCACACTGGACACCTGAGTCCAGATTTAGTTTGAATGAATTGTTTATATCTCAAGACGTCCGTGGTTGTGTTGTACTCATGAAAGGTTCATATACCTTGGCGGTGGGGTCTGCACTGCTGAACATATCTGACTGGATGGCTGCTCTCCATATCATATATCATATCATATCATATCATATTGCGTTGTATCCTATTGCATCGTATCCTATCTTTAGAACATCTGTTTTGTGCTGATGACTATTCCTCATTTTATGACCATTGTGGTTTGGTTAAATTGAGGACTGGACTATTTCTGGAGTTCAGATCTGCTATAAGGGCTTTTCTATTTTCGAGAGTTTTCTCAATGAAACTACTTAAAATCAGTACATCCAAATCAAAACCAGTGTGTCAATGTGGCAAATCAGGATGTCTGCCTGTCCTTTGCTTTCAAGTTGTTGATAAGAGCACATTTATAAAACGTGCTCTTATCATGACACCTTGATTGGAGGTATAGTGCATCAACAATCCTTACTTTTTGCTTCGTCAGCAGCCTCCAGGCATAATATACTCCTGACACTTCAGACTGTGGTGAAAAGCAAAAACCGCAATAATGGGAACAAAAAATGTTTTAGTTAGTTTGAGAGAAGTAACTACAACTAAAGGTTCCAGGTACTTTTGTTCACATAGGATGCAGCTAAATTTTGGATGCATCTAAAAATGCAGCTAAATTTTGCACCACTGACTGAACATGTAATGTCTTAAGTAGTGCAAGCACAAGTGTGCTGATGTGGTCCTGAAATGTGGCATGTGCCTGTTGATGGATGATGCAAATCTGTCTAGAGGCAGCAGACAATGACTGACCAACTAAAGTTGGGGCTCTGTTTTATAATATAAGAGGTCAGTGTAGAGGAAGGGTCTCCAAGAACATTTTATTTCTCCTTCAATGGCAATTAATCCAAGGTCCAAGTAAGGCCTCATGTTAAAAGGGCTGCACTAATTAAGCAGATATAGGTGTGATTTTGTGTGTGATATGAAACAAAGTAATCAAGGCTCTTTGTTAAATCTAAGACGTGATGAGGCATATTGCCACATTAAAGCAATGAAGCCAATTTACAGCTGACACAAAAATATATAACAGACAGCAGTATTGTAAGGGTACAATATCAGGATGCATACATTTTCTGTTAGTTAGAACCTCCGTGATGCACTAAAGGAAAGATTGTAAGCTTGAGTTATTTAATGCGACACCCAAAACTCTACCGATAATTGACTAAATGACTGAGTATGGATTAAGTATTAACAAGAAAAGAATGAACAGGGGCACACTGTCAATGCACTGAAACTTTATACTTCAAATACAAGCTGTGTTTTTTGTTGGCTTCTGATGGCTCATGACAGTGATCAATGTAAATGATAACGTCTAATTTCAACATCAACGTGGCTATTAAACTTTGCTGTTATAGCAATGTGTCCTGAATGAGAGCTGAGGGAAAATGAAAAAGTTACACGGAGATATTGGCTTGTCATTGCTTTGTGCTGACTGTGGTGGTGGAGGATAAAGGGCTGCACAAAGTAATAATAGATACTTTCGGAAGTTGCTGTAGCCGATGATGTGTTTCCCGTATCGAGTGAGACACAACAGCACTCTGGATGCTTCAATGATGGACGGACTGATAACTTGCAGAAGAGTCAGCCCTCTTTTTTAAGCTGGGAATGGATCCAGCTCTGATGACCATCCATTCATCCAGATCACATAGAGCTTCATCTGACTCATCCAACAGGATGATGGAGCTTTTTGCATGCAGGGAGGGTGAACCCGGGACAGGTCACCACTGCATCGGATCTGACCTGTGTGACCCCGTCAGGACAAAACCAGTAAGAAAGATGGATGGAAGGATGATCGGGTTGACAACTTGTGTGAAATTACATAACAGATACTGTAAAGAGATGCATGGAATTGGAAAATGTCCTGTCTCAGTTGAACGTGTCTTTTTTTTTATACTATATCAGGTATCAGTATGTGTCCTGTGCAGTTCCAGGGAGAAAAATGTTAAAAAGCTGCAACTGTACACGAACGGAGGACAACACTTATCTGGCACCACACACCACATCTGGAATCGGCATAACAACACCAAAGCAACTGCGATGTGTCTTTAGCACCATATCCGTGGCATGTCTGAAGCCAGGCAAGGCCATCCCTGGTTTATCTTTCTGACATCAGAGCAGATGGGCGTTAGTGGTGACGAAAGGCCAGCAGGAGGCACTAATTCTGTTGGCCCCTGGACAAACACAGCACCCAGAAGTGAGGACTCCAAACTGGCGCCTTTTCTCTGCACCCGAGTCCCTCTGCAGAAAACTAAAGATCCCATCACGTCCCTTACCTGCGCAGACGAAGCATGTGATCCTACCATCCTGGCAAATATCCAGCCTTTACGTTTGGTCACTCATAGTTAACCCAGGTGATCTCCTTTTAATTCTTAATTAGCTTGTAGTACTGTGTGTATGTGTGTCTGTCGTTTGCGGCTACAATCTGGCACCCGAGCACCAAAGCAAGAAAAACAAATTAGCAGTGGCCGGGCTAATATCCTTACACACACTTAAACAAACCCAATCTGTCTCTATTATTATTTAAGCACTCTTTCACATCTCATTTTCTCATCTCCTTCAGTGAATTAAGAACTTGACCTCTCAGTCTAATAATTAACTGTACTCAAAGTGTTTACAATTTGTTCAGGACATTGAATCAGTTCATGTCTCTCACATTGTTTCCTCAGTATACTGAATATCGTTTACCCACATACAGACCATATTCTTTAAAAGAGCTGTTGTTGAGGGGAATGTGAGAACTCACAATGCTGCGCTGAAAACAGACATAATCAGGGTCCAGACGTGATATAATTACGACATGGTTTTGCCGGATGAGCACAGAGGGGAGGAATATTATATAATAGGTCGTTTATACAATGTTGGGAGGAATAAAAGGACCGACACAGAGAGCATTAGACCAAAGCTAAGGCTATTACGAGTCGTTTTGAAGGTTTTTGTGCCAACACACTGACCTAACAGAACTCACTGTGACCCAACAGGCAGTGTTTTAAGGTCGGTGTAGAGTGTCGTTCTCTTTTCTCACAGAGACTACTGAGAGGACAAGTGAGCAAACAGTACTGGGCTTCAGGAAACAAAAACTACACCCAGATGCTTTCAATGATTTATACTATAGATACCCAGGAATGTACTTATTGTGCAATCACCAGCGCATGACATGCAATGAAATTGGTTGAATCCACTTTATAGGTAAACAAAAAGGAAGCTGCAGAGGTCACATAGTCTCTTTCTATGGACACTTGATCAGGTGGCATATCTACAATTTCAGATCTTTTTAAGATTTCCTTAAGAATTTCTTTTAATCATGAGACTGAGCTGCAGTAAAACTTGTTCAGGAAGGCAAAAAAAAAAAATTCTCCCACCACGCGATGAAGTCATCTTCGAGTACAGGAAGAACTGAGTAAAACTTTTTAATTTTTTTTAAAGGGTGAAGCCCCTTTAGAGTCCACCTATCCCATCAAATTATCAACGGATGAAGAAAGATAAAGATAAACAAATAAATTCATGTTGGCCTGAAATGATGGCAAAAGTTTCTTTGTTTGAGGTAGATAACTTCACCATTATCAAGAAAATAGTAGAAATATTTATGCTGAATTAAGATCTAATTAAAAGATAACGTTTGCTGAGAAAACATGGAGTCACAATCGTTAACAATCATCCATTAAACCGTTTCAGTAACAGTGAGTTTACAGATGTGGAAGATTTGATCACTAATTGCGATACTCCAGGTTTGTCATGAACCAGCTCGTCATTTCCACAATGTGAAGGTCATTGGGTAAAAAAAGTTAAAAGTTAAATGAATAAAAAACAGTTATTAGGTACATAGTCTTCAGATTTGACATTATTAAAACTCAATGGCTAATCAAGCAAGCTTGTGAGTAAGATTCAAAGTTGGAGTATATCTATGTTCTACCAGGATGTTTGACACTTGACACTTGCAGAAGCTATTTCCATTCAGTGAGCAGCACAAGATCAATACACTCGCACTCACATGCACATGAAGCCACAGCAGTAAAATGAAATGATTGAGGATGAAAAGCTGGTTACAGCTCTGAGTGAAAACATCCTGCTTCAGTCTCATTATCTAATATGACGGCCAGGATTTAACCTGCTGACCAACCGCAATGAAACGCTGCCATCACGTTTCTGAGTCACTGACGAAATGGATTTCAATCAAACTGACAAGAAGAAGTAGCGAAGGCATAACAAGAGATGTCTCTGTGATAAAGCCGTCAGCTGACTGTTGCAGAAAATTGAAAAAGGTCAGTTGATCAATTTTACATCAACAGTCCGATCAGATCAACCTGGAGCTGATTTTGTAGCAAAGACTACATTGAAACACTGGAAGCTGTCTACATTTATTTACGATTAACAGAGCTGTTTTTACTTAAAAACACATCTATAACATCTGTTATGCTTCCACCAAACAGTAGAGCTTCATTCTCATACTGCTTATCAAATGAATCATGAGTTTTACTCTTTAAAACATTGACGTTTTAAATGTTCCTCTAAAAGTTTCACTGCCATGCTGGAAAGAAATGGCATATTCAGTTGCTTATTCAAGCAATAAATAAGTTTGCACATTTTCAACCTGAATACTGAAAGCTTGAAAGAATAAAACACTTTCATCCATTATTTTAGATCTTCAGTCAGCTTTGTTCCTCAAATGTCTCTTTATGAAAACAAAAAAAGATGTATAAAGTTCATAAATCTACATCCATATGCCTATTTAGCCTGACCAACACCAGAACTGTAAGCATTTAAGATTTTAAATGTTTCTAAGATGAATTAAATTACAACAATAGGCATGTTGTGTTTTGGCTCATTTTGGGTTGTGACTAGTATGTCGAGACATAACGGAACTAATTCTTGAAAATCAGAGGGATATTCTTCTGCTTCATCCTGACAGACCTGCACTACATTCTGAGTTTATGTGGTAAAATTACTGAAACAAAAGCGGAACAATGCATGTATAACGTTAAAAACTAAAATAAAGCATTAACTTGCTGCTTCCTTTAAAGGAGTCACACAGTAATTGTCATTGCAACCTGCACCATGTACTAGTTTTTACACTGGACGTCCTTCCTGCTGCAACCAGTTGACCTGGCTGATCCACAATCAAGGTCAAGACTTTTCATGAAGCGTCCCCACTGTGAGACACAAAATGAATTTGAATAAAAGTAACTTCTAAAATCCTAAACACACACGAAGACCTTTGTAAGAGTAATCTGTCACTACGTGACTAGAGGTGCATCCTGTCCTGAAACTGTCCTCTAGGTGAGACTGCAGCCGACTCAAATAGCTGTCATGTCCTGATGTATAAACTCACTTCTCTGTGTGAAGACTGCATCACATGGTGAGGTGCCACTGTGCAAACTTCACACTGGTGTGGTCCATGTACACTGAAGGATCAAGCACACTCTGGGCCCATGCGTACTAAAGCAGGGCCAGATCCCATTCAGCAGGCCCCGAATGCCATAAGCACATTGGTGTAATCCCCGCAGACTACTGAAACGGGTAACTGGATCACTTCTTTTAAAAGCACCTTAATGGATTGGCCTGGCCGTTGATTTTCTTTTTAATACGGAACATATCGATTTCCACCAATCAGTCGCTCTCCCACCATCCCGTTGCTCAGTCGCTCCATCTAAATTCTACATCTGGAAGCTCTGAAATATGACTGTTACAAAAGCAGGTTTCTGACAGGCTGCCCTTGAGTAGGCCTCGTACCCGTTTACTCGCCTCGTACCCATTTCCTTCCGATCTGTAAGAAAGTGGCTGTCCGTCCCAGACGACACTGGGATTTGCTGCAGGATTTACTGAAATGAATATTAAAAAAAACAACAACTGACAGAAAAAAAAAATCCCCTCTGCTGCGAGTCCTATTGCATTACTACGATGGGGCATGTAAGATCCTAATAACCTTTTAGAATAAGCTGCTGGTTTTAATGTCTTAGATATTGCAACCTCTTTCTGCTTTGAGCCAATTCTCAGACACCCCACGGTGCTCCTGACACCAACTAGTTTTAACTCTTAAGTCTCAACTCTGGGTGCTGCAGGGCTTCAGTGGAACACCAAGCAGACACATATGAGGATATCCAGAGATTTTTACATGCACAGCTGAGACTGACACACACGCACAACAGAACTCATAAGATGACCTACCCCGTCAGTGTGATCTGTGGCAACTTCAAGGCTTCCCTTGGCCTGCTAGTTATCCAGAGCAGGGCGAGATAGAAAAGTCTTTAGTGCGGCTGGAGTCTTACCTACCATCCAAAACCCTCTCACCGCTGCCACAGCAACAGAGAGCGGATTACTGGACTGTACCATTCTGTTGTTAGAGGGGATTAGAGTTCACACAACATGGCCCCTTTCTGGGTGCGCGCGTGCCACTGGCTGTGCGTGTGTGCGTCCCACAAATGAGAGATTACCACAATCGCCATTCTCGTTTCAGCCTGACGGGCAGAGAATTCACTCAACTTCACAGGCAGAGGTAACTTATTAACAAATAAATGAATAACATGTACACTGATCAAGCAGTGTATGCTGATCTTACTGAACAGAAACTGTTTCTTTAAACACGGCAGGGCATTTCACTCTACTACAGATGTTTACTAGTGGGGATAAAGACAATCTTAACAATTATGAATATTACTGAATTATATAACATTCTCATATTTTGAAAATATGCTCATCTTTTGGGAAGGACATTGATGAATCCAAGGATCACTTATCTGGTGAATGATTATTTCTAAGAACTGGATCCGGACAAGCTTGGCATTAAATACAGAGGGGATCAGAGTGTATGTGACTTTGGTACTGTATCTTTGATCAGGCCCAAGTTCAAGACAGGGAATCATCTCATTATGGCTTGTGGCAGATTAGTATTGAGTCCATCCACAAGCCCTTATATAACACTGCGAAACAGCATCATGCCAACATAAACATACACAAGGTTTGGGAAAAAAGTCAGCGCTGCTACATTTTACATTACTGAACGATGCATCTTCCCAAATCCACTGCAGTACCTCAGTACATGAAGTGTTTGATATATTCAAGCTTAGTAAAACTAACAGGGGATCGTGTTTTATGTGTTCTGAGAGAGATGACATTACCTTTTCTTCCTCCTCCGCCTTGACAGTTTTGTCCTGGTCGGAGCTCTGGATGTGCTGTCCCTTGCATGACGAGACCGACAGCTGCCTCTGAAGCCGCAGCACCTCCTTCTGAGACTCCCTGAGCAGCTTCTCAAACTCCGCTCTCCCAGGTGGAAGACAGGACGCCTGTGCAGAAGCATGCAAGACCACCACAGAGTCGCAAAACATCTTCAGCTCAGCAAATTCAAATGTTTCTGTTTACCAAGCACTAATCTCAGAGAATATCTATGCAACCATGTTTTTCTGTGCTAAAGCCGCTCATCGTACTTTTAATTGATGATTTAAGTGACGTCAGTAGTGTAAAATCTAACTCTATATTGGTAAAAAAAAAAACATAGAAAATAATGTTAGAAATGACTGGTTGAATTAAACGGGAACACGAGATTCAGCCCAGACAGCTATTCTCACTAGATCGTTGTAGAGCTCAACCAGTAAACCTCTTAATTATTAAACCCAACAGATGTTCACATTCAAGAGAATCAGCTCTTAAGTCACTGGTAATTACAAACAGGCACTTAGAAAGGCCGCCTATTCCTGCACTGTCATCTATCTAGACATCAGCAGTGACGCAGCCTTGGTAATGAGGGCTTAGAGGGAGGTTGGGATGAGGCATGCCTACGTTGTCCTGCAGAGGGCATGCTTGTGGCATTATAAAACCCTGACATTGGCCATCAGGGGTCTGAAAGACCAAAACACGGAGTCAGCGGATTAGTTATGAATGAGCAGGTCAGTGGAGGCTGAGGGTACCTTGGACGTCCCCAGCCGTTCCTCCAGCTCTCTGCACTCCTGCTGCAGAGCCGCAATCTCCTTGTCCTTAGACAGCAGGACGTCGGCGTGCTGCGCGAGGTCACGCGCACGCTGGCGAGCAAACGCCCTCTTGTACTGTTCAACTGACCCTGGCCTCAGCAGTGACGGGGAGTTGACCTGGGCACAGAGAAGATTCACTCATCGTGCATGAAATATCTTATATTTAAATACATTGTCAATTTGGTTTTGAGCTGCTGTGCAGTGTTCTTTCAATTCAAATCCAATACATTCAGATAAAAGGTTAAATGAAGGGGATTAATGATAGAATAGTATCCTAAAGTCTTCCTAAGCTGTATTCAGCTTCTCGTTGTGATCAGCAGGAGTTATAACTGCACATTCAGTGTTTACCCTTAATAGAAGAAATTCTCACTGATCTACAACCTCTGCCGAGGCCAAAAGCAATATAAGAAACAATTCAGAGTGCAGCTTTATCAGAACGACAATAGTCCGCCTTCCGTTATGAGCAGGAAAAGGTGAAGAAGAGACTGTATGAAAGTTTTCTCTCTCAGTCTGACGTAAGGTTCTAAAAATACACAATCACACTACAAAATGGCTGCAAAATGCTCTGAGATATGAAAATATGAACAATTAAGAAAGCAATCCATTATATAAGTGGGTTCATTTTATTTGTAAAGACATTAACAATTTCTCTGGCAACCTGTAAATACATCTGTATTCGTTCTGTAAAACAATGCCTAAAAGCAGTGCTTGAAACCCTGGAGGTGTGTATTTATATATTAGAAAGCAGAAGTATGCAGATATCTTTAATGACGTTGTACATTTTGCTGCTTTGTTGAAGTTAATTGCCTGACTGCCTGCGTTGAGAAGTGAAGTGGTGAAATAAACAGAATTTAGCTGCTCGTCTTGTCAGCATTTTCTCCTGAAAGCTGCTGCACAAACTTCCTGATCGGAGAATGTGTGACTTTAGTGTCTTCGATCAGACTCCAGCTCAAGACAGCGTAACGTCTTATTATGGCTGGTGGCAGCTTAGTATTGAGTCCATCTTTTATCCATCCATTTTCTAAACACTCTTTATACAGAACAGAGTTTCAGGGGCAGGAAACAATCGAAGCAAACAGTTTTTGAGAGGCAGTGTTGGCTCACGTTAACACCTGCAGTCACTTTAGAGATGTCAGTTAATCTAAAGCACCATTTAGACGATTTTTGCATTTTCGTTTTAAAAGTTTCACATCAATGTTTTGAAAACAATGTCCGTTTACATGGGGAGTGCCGAAACACTGAAAACGATGTCGTTGGCATATTGGGCCTCGAGTTGGCTCTGTTTTTTGTTTTTGTTATGAAACCTCATACACACACATGCAGGAGTACACGGACATTCGTATGGACAGATGATCAAGTTCGATTGTTGTTACAATAAAAATACCAAGTCCCAGGAGAATACGGACTGGGAGTAATGACATTTTGGAGGCTGCTGTTGTTGTTATTGTCAATCTACCAAGAGTCAATCCTCAAAAAGTTGTGTTTTTCCCCATTTCCATTGAGAAGGAATCTGAATGCTTTTGAAAAGTTTTGTATAAACTGGCTCCGAGCACAGTCTTTGTATGAACGGTTTTCTGTTTTTTCTTGAAAACGCTGTCGTGTAAACTCAGGAAAATAACTGTGAATTGTGGGAAAAAACCTTGGTAAGTTGGGAAAAACTTACAACAAGGGGAACATGTAATCTTTAATGTTAGATTTACGTTAGTTAAAGTTATGCTACACCTGTTCTATAGGAGAAAATACTTCCTAGACAACAAACTTGTTCTATGTTACTGTTTCATATGCAGCAGGTTGTTAATAATCATGTGTTTGACTGTTCTCTTTCTCACTTATAACCAGACATCCCGACTATGTGATTGGGACGGGGGCGCTTCATGCTGAGTCACTTGCAGCCTTGGGTTCAGATTGGGGGCAAACACGGTGCTGTGCAACACGGAGTGCAGTGAGAATAACGTGTGTATTTCATATTTGTGCGGCGCACCACTTTGAGGTTGGCCTCCTGCAGTTTCCTCGCTCTGTCCTCCAGCCTCTTCGCCAGAACAGCCAGCTCTGTGTTCTTCCTCCTCAGTCGCCTGACCTTCTCCTCGGTCTCTGGGGCGCTGCTCTTCCGCTGAAACACACGGGAAACAAATACCAGCGTCAGACAACGCCTGCAGCAAATGCTAACACAGCAATGCCAAACAAGAAAGTCACACGAATACGCTATTCATCAGGGTGGGACTCGGGACGATTGGCTGGCTGTGCAACAAGCAGATGTAAAGATTGGAATATGAACATCGCTGCCATTTTATAAAGAGAAAAAAAAATGAATAAAGAGGAGGAGACAGAGGATGCTTTTTGTTAAGCACCTGGCCTACTTTTGTGGAAGCTGTCAGTGGAGTCCTATGTTATTTTTAGTCTTACCAGCAGGCCATTTTCCTCCCTCAGCGTGGTGCAAGTCTTTTCCAGGATATCCAGCGCTCGCAGGAGCTCCGAGTTCTGCCGCACCAAAAACCCATAGTCGGTGCCGTTCTGAAAAGGGACACACAGTCAAAGTTTATCCATCTATATTTGATTTTATGTGTCAAACAGAAGCAGCACTGAATCATTTTATTATATTTCCTCCTGAGAGAGAGAGAGAGAGGAATTGATTTTCAGTTCTGCAAAAATGCTTAATTCATTCTCTGTCCATCTGCAGAAAGCTCTGTGTGCTGTCAGCTAATGTTTACACAGCACTGTCTAACGGTGGCTGACAGATGACAAACCATTGAATGGGCTTTTCATTAGACCAACTCATTGAGCCTACAACCAGTACTAAACATCTATTACAGTACACCAGCTCAGCAGAGGAAGAAATGCGAGGCATCTCATACCGTTTATGGAGAAGATTGAAGATGAAGAGAAATATCACAAAAAAATTATTCAGATGAATTCAATGTATTTATCAGTTGACCTACCTATAAACGTGCTCTTATGAATATATTTTTTTATTTTTTTGAAGATACTCTATCCATCTAATGAACATTAAAAAAAACCTATTTTAAGTTGCATTCTTTGTTTAACCCAATTCCAAAAACATTGGGACAGATTCTAAAAGGGAAATAAAAGTCTGATTCAAGGACTTGGAAATATAAGTTTACTGTGACTTCACAAAAGAACATAGCTGTTAAATGTGAAACATTACTATTCTTTACTTTACTTCTTTACAAAAATATTAGTTGATTTTTTTTTATAAAAGTGACATCTTTAAATAATGTCTAGAAAAATTAAAAGACAGGAAAACCAAGTTACAATGAAATCCAGGAACGTTTTTCTGAAATGTTTCCACTTTTTTTTTTTTTTTTTTTTTTTAAATGGCCTCT
>OMNM01000959.1:15627-40377 GCA_900302745.1 Parablennius parvicornis
TTTTTTTTAAATTTTTCCCCTTTTTTTTTTTTTTTTTTTTTTTTAAATGGACTCTTTGGTAGATGGACAATCTTTTTATCCACAGACATTGGTACAGACTTGTTGTCAATCAACTAAACTGGTTGCAAAATGTTCCTTCAGCTGTTGCCTGAATAGCGATCACATGACGAAACAGGCCTCCTACTGCAACCTTACCCCGGGTTAGGTATTCAGCTGATACTGTTTAATGTGTGCAGTTTAGTATCATCTTACTCAAAAACACAAGGGTTTCATTTCAGAGGATGTATTCTGGAAGGCTTCAAAACCTGTGTATAAAATTGAGCATTCTCTTCACAGCCTTCATAAATAACTCAGTACTTTCATAACATCAAAGGACTGGGTTTCATTAAACTGGACAGCCCACTTCTATCCGGGTCGCCACAGTTGACACACAGTCCACCACCTCAAAAGATTCACTCGTCTTAGATTTACTGAACTTTACCTCAGGCCATCTTGAATGTACTCAGCTTCTCGAATGTGAAACTGGCCAGAATTTATACCTACATCAGTCGTAAGAATCAGCCATGATCCAGCGACACTGGGCCAGTTCTATTGGTCATGCAAGCCTCTGAGCATCTTTTGGATCCAGGCAAATCTGAGTTCACAATTACATGTCTTTGGATTTCAGTAAGAAGTGAAATTCCCTGGAGACAAACCGGTCTGCACAACTTGAGCATATAAACTTCACACGGCGAAGTCCGGTCAGCCAGTAAGTTCACATAATAAAACTTTCTTGATCAGAAATAACAACATAATGCACTACATCAGTGTGCAACTCTCTCCCTTTTAAATTTTTTTGGAAACATGCTGCACAATCAACTGCTCATCAAAGACATGTTTCACAAAGAAAAAAGTAAGTACCTAAAGTGAAACTCGCCTATATGTTGACTGTGATACTGAACATTAAATTCAAACAGCAATGAACACCATTGCATTGAGTTTTCATGAACGGTTTTCCAAGAATCTACATTCTTTTGAACTGTTTCAACCATGTATAAAAAAAATGCACATTATGAGGTGTTAACAGTCCTACTTGCCACACAAACCACCTTGTTATCCTGCGAGTCCATAGAGACAAGTGGCCCGAACACGGCTGCCGTCACTGTGGCAGGTGGTCAATGTGGTGATCAACACTGTCACAGGACTTTAGTGGTTACATGTAGGAAGTCTGGTAGTGGTGGAAACCTCTGCGTAGTCCTCCATTTAACTAGAACTGATGTCTGTGTGTGTGTCAGACAGGTTATTAACTGGGCCTGGACTGTCAGAAGGAGAAGCTGAGAGGAGACCTGCTACCTATGGACGTGATGCAAAGTCAGAGTGATAGAGAGAACAGAGAACTCAGAGTCACCTACACTGAATTTGACTGTTTGAATGTGATGAGAAAGCGGTCGGTAATACTGCTGCATGGCACCTGAGGCAGGTTGGATTTGTGTGAAACTACATGTCCTAACCCAAAACTGAAAGACAAGATACACAACCATTCTTTAACTGTGCACAAATCTCAGCTGGACAAAAGCAGGCAGCAGGCTCTACACGTCAAACACCAGTAAACCTCTTCACATATATACCATTAGTGCTGCATATTACTCTCGGGATTTCATTACTCACTAAACAAGCCCTCTGACACAACACATCAGAAGCAGCGCAAATATGCCAGATGAGACATCTTCATGACATAGTGCTGTCTAAAAAATCATGTGATCACCATTTTCATGCTGTTGTCGTGGTAACTGCAGATGATGGGTGCTCTGGTGCCTCCCTGAAGGCCTTTTGATATCACTGTACCTGATAGTGAAGCCGCCACTAATGACCGGCTGTTTACTGCAGCAGCAGCTGAGGCTTGAGTCCTATTCTGACAACGACACTGCGCAGCCTGTCAGTCGTTGCCTAGTTAGTTGTTACAAACTAGTGCAAGAACAAACATATGCTGCCAAGTTGCCTGGCCAACACCAAGCAGATGAGTCGACACAATATTTTCAATGTCTGGTGGATTTTACCATCTGTGGGACAATTTAGATATAAATACACATTCCCTAAGGGATGGCCGGTCCCGGGTTGGTTTTCAAAAATAAACATGGGATTTAAGTAAATTCCCAGTCGTTTCTAAATCAATTGGTAAAAGGTTAAATTAAAAGCAAAGGTATGATCACAATTTTTCTCCATTGGCTTAAAAGCGGCTTCAAGGATGACATTTAAAATTATGAATGCATAATAGTCATAATTAGGTCACTTCAAACCAAAAAAACTCACCCTGGTTAAGTGCAACTCCAAAAATTAACAAAGACTTATGAGAGTTTGCTTTGTTGTTATAAAATCTTTAAATATTATTTATCTTCTAAACTGTTTTATCCAGAGATGGCCAAATGACTGAGAAGGCAGGGCACACCATGGATGTTTTTGGGCTGTGACAGGAAACAGGAGTAGCCAAATAAAACATACATGTTGAAGGAGAATCAGCAAACGTTACACAGAAAGTCTGGAATTGCCTAGTTTTCTAACTCCAAGTGGCATTATGACTCCATTCTTTAACGATTATGTGATGCAACTGTTTCACAAAGCTTGTCATTTTGTTCCTATACTTGCTTGTTGAGGTTACAATGTGATGCTGAACTCTTATTCTTATACTTCTTATCCACTCAGGTAGCAATAAAGTCCACAACTACAAGGGTTTACAAAGATATCAGGTGCAGAAAACTGTTAATAGAGTAACACTGCCTGGCTCAAAATGTGCATGACAAAGCCAGGAAGTTGCTCAAGTAGTACAGAGAGTAGCTATAGACTTAAATGTGCTGCAAGAGGTGTAGAGTAGAAAGAAGTACAGTTTCAGTTGAGATTAAGTTGTAAATAATCGTGAGAGTATCTATTGTCACAAATCGTTCTACTTTTAAGCCGATGAGTCACAAAAGTCTTAGTTAATTAGTAACATTCAATATCAACCTCTTTATTTAACCTACATAAAATTTAAGTTTGAAGAAAGTTTAATAGAAATACCCAAAGTAAAACTCCAATGTAACTTCTTGGTTATTCTAGAAGGCTTTCACACCTGACAGCGAGTACTTTGACTTTAATAGCATTTTAATAAGTGACTAGCTTCTGTCCTACTTCCATCGATGCTCTGTGCACTTTTCATTCTGGTTAGAATCACATGCAGCAGCAGAGAAGAAGAGCTAGAAATATCCGCTGTGGGTCATCATGAGACTCATGCATCAGAAAGTATTCCAACTCTATATCTGGAGTCATGAGGATGAAAAGAGTGTTCTATGGAGCAGCACCTTGTTTGCGCATTTTTTTTTTCCTTTTTTGATGATACATATTTTTTTTCAGGAACAATGGGACGACTATCCAGTTTCCAATGCGGACACAATGGGGAAATCCATGTAAAGAGATTTGCAATAAACAACACCATATACAATAGATAATTTTTAAACATAAATAATTGAAAATGATCTCAGCAAAGGTTTGACTCGAACTGCAGTGACTCACTTATTTTGCTAAACTCACAAAACTATACTGAAGAAGCAGCCGGGATGGAAAGTTATGAAAGAGTGTCTTCAAAGAAGTGTTGTCTCACATCTCTTCATCCCTCCAGATTGGTCTGGCTGCTGAGCTCTTTTTTGCTCAAACTATTTCAGACTGGTTTGCTGACAATATATAAATCTTCAAATGTACATTTCACTTCGCCAACTATGTTGATTAGGGTTATGTTACAAGAAAAAAGAAACAAAAGAAAACAGGAGAAAAGATAAAGCAGTAGTTATCAGGTTAAAGGAAAAGTACTAATTAACTGGGATCAAGGGATAATTTTAAATCAAAGTGTTGAGATTAAAACAAGAAAGTCAAACACGCAATAATTAAAAAAAGGAGTATAAATCATAAAACAGGCTGTGATCTGTTGCTGGATTAAAACTACATTACAGAACTCTGTTGGTGGGCTTGCAGGAACACGAGCACTGCATCTTAATTTGTATGGATGAGAAGAAAACCTGAAGTACTCCTTCAGTGGTCTGAACCCAAATAAGCACCTAAAGTGGGGATCTTTTTTCTAAACAGACTTCTCAATGTATTTAATGACTATAATGTCTATGACATTGAGAAATTAATCCAGTTAATGTTGCTAAACTGACAAAATATATCAATACTTTTCAGACTTAAGATCAGCTGTAAAAAAAAATGTTTAAAGTGACACCATCCTTTGTGGCACCAGGTGGATTACAACACGGCAAATCCTATTCACAGGATGATACTTTTCCTTTTTTCTCTGCTAACGGACAAACCTGTGTCCTTGAGAGTAACTTTGCACTCAGGAGTCAGCTGCTCCCAGCCTCCCAGCCCCCGCCCCCTAAGGACGGCGACGCTAAAGCAACAATCAATCACCTCAGAGGAAAGCCAGCCGGAGCAAATTCTGCCTCGGCCTTTCGGATTCTAATGATGTTGGAGTCTGTCCATGTTGTCTAATTGTTCCCGGGGAATCGTGCTGAAGCGCACCGCAGGGTTTTCCAAAGGCATGAAGTAACGCTGGTTTCTTATGAACTGAATACCACCGAGCTCTGGCTTCTGTTTGTGCCACAGACAGCGCTGCAGGTGGTGAGGTCTACCCAAGGCCAGTATTAGCATTCAACCAGCTCGTGCTGCTTTCACATGGACCTGGCTCGGGAAAGTGAGGCAGATGTAACTCTGTCGCACGAGGGGCAGGGGTCTCCACGCAAACGTCTGTCAGGAGAGCTCGAGCCCTGGGCTGGCCAGACGGGCCTAATGGAGCCGTCGCTTTTTATTCACTTTGAATCCTTCTACAGGAATAAATTAATACGAACAGAAAACTAATAGTCTCAAAGCGCCACTAATGAGTGTAGATGGGAATTCTGATAATTCTGAATGTCTATGATCCTTTCATACTCAAATAGCTGTGATAGAAAAAAAAACAACACTTTGACTGAATTATTAAAATTGGAAACCGAGGGGGAAAAAATGGGCAAAATCCAAATTTCTGTTATGCAATAGCTAAAATTAACAGCTACTGTCCATATCGCTCATGCATATCAGAGCTTGATTAAACTAATGTGAGTGCTTTTCAGTGACTCAAGTGTCTGAATGAAAGTTGAATACAGTATGTCTGCAGATTGCTGTACTGCGAGACACTGAATGCTGTGAAGAAGCTTTTCACGGACCTCTCTCTGACTAGGAACACAAGTTGCAAACATTTTACGCTACATGATGTGATTTACGTCCCATTTTGTATGGGAAAACTGACAACTTTCTTTGTGTTTACACAACAGTGCTCAGAGCCATTGAAAATACAACATTTTAGACACGGTTCCCAAGGTGGAACTTTATGAAAGCGCTCTGACCCCGTCTCTGTGGAAACGTGGGAAAACCTAATTTTGTGAAAACGTTGCAACTGCGCATGCGCACCATATCCCTGATAAATAGTTTGTCTGCTCATGTGCGATTAGATGGATAATAACAATATTTCAGAGTCTCATGACCACCAGTCCATCTTCTCCTGGGATTTGATAGTCTTCCAGTTTAGAATTACCCGTAACAGTAATCGTCGTCTTACCGTCTGTGTCCTCGCCATTGTTATTATTCATAAAGTATTGTATTGTATGGTTTCACAACAAAAACAACCAACATAACCAACTCATTGTCCAACATGCTAACTACATATTTTTCAAACTGCTTACATGTAAAGGCAAAATTTTTCTGAAACAAAAATGCAGAAACGATGTGTTTTTACTTGAAATGGTGTAACTGGGACCTAATTCAACTGTCCTCTGACTCTCTTCTAACAAAGCTTGATGGAGGTCAGTTAATAGAGGGAGTAAGTGTGAGTGAAAAATACATTTCTCTCTCTCTTTCATCCAGGCATAAATCCATACATGGAAATTCATGTGGTGCTGGAGTGACAACTGAGTGATTCATGCTGAGGGAGCCAGAGATCAAACCTCAAACCCTGTAATTATCGGTTCAAACCACTGTGTCTCTCAAATCACAGTCTCCCTTCAGTTACGTTACAGAGGACCTTCACAAGTGGATTGGTAGAAAGTCTCCAAATGCTTTACTTTTATTGCCAATAACAAGACTGCGCTTCATAAAGGGAACAGGCTAAATTAGTGCTTGATTATCTGGGTCAGCTTCTATTTTATCTGTCTCAACTGAAATGCCTTGGTTATTGTCTGCGATGCCTCTCCTCCTTCGGCATTTTATTGCACAGAAAAGAAACAAGAAAAACTGCAGACACCAGAGTAGAATTAAATTACTACTTTTCAGACTGATTCAGAGAGTCAAGCATGCAGATATGGAATCCAAATAACAAATGTGAGGTGGCAAAATTCAAAGCACAGTGATCAGAGAAGTTACGCAGCTTTTATATTCAGACCTACGACATCGGAGTGCTTGCCATATCTATGAGATCATGTATTTTCTATTTCACTCCTTGTTATAGCCATTTTGAAAATGTAATCCCAACAATAAATAAATCCTTTTCTATTCATGCAATATGAGGCATTGCTGTTTTCAAACAAGGTAAATCCACAGAGAATGTGAAATCAATTAGACAGCCAATAAGGGAAAAGAAAAACATGCAAGCAGATGGCTTTTTTTTTTTTTTATATGTTTGAAACAAAAGACTATTTGAGTGACCCAGCAAAAAATAACTGGAGCAGATCATTAAATGTTCAGAGACTCATTCTTACATATTCATAAGGTTGCACAAGCAGATTGCTCTTTTGTCTGGGATCCATGGCGAGCTTTTGAACACGCGTATGGAAATGTCGAGTTTCACAAAAACACCAACATCAGCATTTTTTAGCTGACAACTAGCAATCCCCCGCTTTAAACCTCCGAGGAGACTAAAGACAAAGACACAGGCCATCACATAGGCCTGCACGCTTTACTGCTGTTAACTCTTTCTAAGACGCGATAACTGAAGTAGGAGCACAAAGGCTATTGTGTGATCAGCGTGGAGAATCACATCAGTGCATAGGTTGTGTTCAAACCATGCTGAAGGAATACGTTCATACCACATGACCTCAATCAGCTGTAAAAATATTACAAGCTGCTGTTATCATCCCAATAAAGGAACAATGAGTGATTTACGCTTATGTAAATACTGTAATACCACACAATAAAAGTACATTAGAACTGGGTTGTTGGTCCAAATGTGTTTTCACTTCAGAAAAGCTCCAGGTTTACACAAAAACGTTTTGAAAAGGATGTTTGTTTACACATAAAGAACAGAGGTGACCTAGGGGCCAAAGCGATGGGCTTGAGAATCGGGAGGTTGCAGGTTCGATCCCCCACAGCAGACAGGCAACCACCGTGGATCACTTCACCTTCACCAGCGCCATACTGTGACTTAATTCTTAATTTTATAATTTACCTTCCTATTTAAGCAGGTAAACATTTCTTCATTTAAACAACGACAACAAATTCTATTATGTTGGGTTCATTTCTCTGCTACCCATTCTGCTCTTGTGTTCATGTGTGTACATGAATCCATAGTCCACATGAGTCCTCAGAGTTATCGAATATAATAACACTCTGTTATGATCGTCAACAATCATTGTTTTATCTATATTTACTCTGGTTCTTTCAAAATTTGCAGATTCATTTATATAACTCCCTCAGTATGGCCTGCTTGAACAGGCTGCCGAGTTTCATCATTTGTTGGCATGAGTTGAGGAGTCTGCTGAGTCTGGAATGGTGCCTTAATTAATGTATGCCTTGTGCGCTCACAGCAAAATTGCAGGGGAGGAAAAGCCTCAGCCACAGACCAAACCCTCACACGCCACACAGACTGAGAAATGACTCCCAAGCACAGTTTTAATTACCAGCCAAGGTGAGAAACAGTAAAACAATAAGCAGTAAAGACCAGGGCCTGCAGCTTCTCCACTGAATTGGACACTAATGGACTTCACACTATCAGTGAAGCGAGCTGGGAGTCAAATCAATGTCTCTTTATCTCCGTCTCCTGTAGCATCAGTGGGTTTCGAATGAGGGTTCATGAGCTGCTCTGCTGTCCAACAGTTTAACAGGAAATTAATCTGAGCTCCTGTCCAGACGGTAAAACTTTAAATACAAGCAGTCGTGTCTGGAGTTCCAACATGTTAAGGTAAACAAACACTAAAAAAAGACATGAGCCCGGTCTTTTTGGAAGTACTATAAATATAATGTGAGAGCAGAGGACACTTGTGTTCAAGTACAATGGCAGCAAAGAGAAGGAACACTCCACCTCGAGGAAGATGAAGTCTTTGACCTTCATTTCATTCATTTTAAGGGAGACTAATTTAATTTGGCGCATGCTCACACAATGAAATCAAAGAATGATTAAAATGTAATTTGATAGTCTGATGATTTTGCATACATTTAGTCAACTATGGCATTGGTACTTTTTAACTGAGTCATTTTGTTCATATTTGCCACTGAATCTTAATACTTTTATGTGATGTGAAGTTAATAAAAATCATTCCAGTGTAAATACCAAATATTGAGAATTACAGTTGCAACAACATATCAGTAGCATAAAACTAACCTGCTTCACGATGATCTAAATTCAGCTCACATTCGCTTTTAGTGGGTGAACAATTCAACACTAGCTGAATTCTGCTTGACAATAACAGGAAAAGCCGGCATCGAATGATCAAAAAGCAACATTGCTACGAATGCCACAGTTCCTGTGCTCACCTTTTTGACACTTTCAGCTTAAAACCCAAACACTCAGAAAAATTGTGTGGCCGAGATTTCAAGGTCTGCATTCCTATTGAAAATCAAGATCAAGTGAGTGTTTGCCCTTGTGCTTTACATTTGGACACAGTGAGTGAACTGCACAAAATATGTACTTTTAAAGACTGAAACAAAGACTGTAGTGTTGCAAAAAGCTACTTGCAAACATTTGTTTAAAACCTGATGATCTATGCATAAAATTTTAACTCATCCACAGTAACTGATTCATCTCCCTCCAGATCTGTGAAAGTGCAAAAACTTTACCTCGTGGAGACAAATGTGAAGATGCTAAACAAAGCACAGTTCTGCCTTTACAATGTTATAACTATATAAAAAGGCTGTTTGTGGCCTGAGGCTTTTTTTTATTATTATCATGAGCAAGTCTCTCCTCATACTCATATATAAGTCATGAAGAAGCCCTCTTAAGTGTCCTCTCCAATCCCCCCCTGTATTTATCACGACTCATCTCCTCGGGGTACCTGACGGTGACAGATTAGGGGGTCTCTCATATGGCGAGAACAAAGAGCCAACAAGAGACACCCCCCTACTCCTCCCTCGCAGCCGTAGGCATCCAACAATCTCCCTCTACTGACCCCCCCCCTTTCCCCAAAATCCTCTGGGTAGGGTTTGTGCAAATGAAAATGTGCTGTCTGGAGATGCTTGTTAGTCTGTTCACTTCCATATGTCAAGGATACGAGACGTGCATAGATTTTAGCAGAGATCCTTTGTATGACGGTCACTGTCTAGTTTACATGTAATGCCTGTTGTGTGCCAGTGGTGATTTCATGCTTAACTCAAACAAAGAAATCAAGCATTTGGAGCAGTGTTCTAAGCTCCATGGTAATTGTGACATTTTCCTCTCTCCTCTGGCTTGATGGCCTCGCAACATGCTAATTAAAATCTATACTAACAAAAATGTCACAATCTGGAGGAATTAATGTGACATTGCTGACATGCAGAGAACATGCGGCCAATCTTAAAAATGCAAAAAGATTAACAGCAGGAGGGGAGGGTGGTGGTCACCAAAATATTTCATTTAGTGCCGTGTCAGCAGAAAACAAATGAACGGGGAGAACAGAATGAAGGGGAGGTGCCTGATTCAATCCTTCACGGACCCTCCGCAGAGCTTCAAAAGAAAAATAAGCCTTCATGTTGTCAATGAAAACTGCATATGCTTAAGCACTGCTTGACACCTTCCCCCCAACAATCACCCCAGATGCATCTTTATTTGTGGATTTGCAGAAATCTCAACACAACACAAGCTTGCACATTTCAAAAGAATACTGGGTATCAACGAAATGAAAACGATGCACTGCTTTGTTATAGTTGGAGTGAGCCAGATATCACACCCACACAGGTTCAATTGCATACTCATTCACAGCTTGAATATTAGATTATTCCCAAAACAAAAACATACTGGTTTGTGGTTGCTCCTAGTTTGTCTGTCTGGCATTGTGTTGAGAAAACCAATATTATACAGAAAGCTTAGAATACGTCTGATGTTCAATTTGTCTTTGTTTACTGAGACTTCGATGCCACCAATCAGGACATTCTAATGACAAATGTGGGCACAGTATCATTCTACAGATTGCTTTATCAAGCTATAGCCTTAGAGGAAAGTGCATGAAATTGATAAAAAAAAAAAAAAAAAAAAAAAAAAAAGAAGCTTCCAACTGGATTCACAGGGACCTGGTCGTGACTCCTGGATGTTGCCAGAATACCCTCCTCCCACTCCGTCACTGTCATCGCTGCAGGTTTCCCCGGCCAGCAACTCATCAGCTCAGCGGTGAAGACCAGAAAAAGTCCCCCTGGGAATACTTCCAGCCCAGCCCCATGATGTCAAGGAAATCCCATCCCCGTATGATTGGTCGTGTACAAACGTGCTTTAACACACTCTGGTAACGTATTTGTTCTCTGTGTTGACAATGTTACAAAATATTGATTGGCCTGCCCTTGACTCCACACGTTAACACAATATTGTGCCTCAGTAATTGGGTGGCACCTCGTTTAAACACAACAATCAAAAGGATGGAAATCAGAGGAGACTTCAAGGAAAAGAGTGATCTAGAACATCAAATGATACCGTGATCTAAAGATAGACTTAGCCACAAGGAAGGCACAGTGTTATTTAACATTTTTAGAAGGACACTGGTGATAGCAGACCGGCAAAAGACTCATAAAAGATTCAGAATTACTCATAAAACACACACACGTTGGACAGGACAGCAATTGCTCAAGAGTCAACTAGTCTTTGACAATCAAACTGGAATCTCTAAGCACAACTTTAGTGGTTAACGGTAAACCTTTACAAAAAACTAAAAGCACACATCTGGCAGATCCACTGCAGTAATGAAAAGCCCAGGTGACCTTTCTCTATATCAAGTGGGTCAACAAAATGAGTCTCCCTTTCAGCCTCCAGGCAAAGAGCATTTCCCACAGTGAAGAGGGGAACACGGGTAATCATGAGCTCAATCACATAACAATCGTTTGGAAGCAGGACCAAATTACACAGAAATGTCACAGACTGGGGAAAAAAAGGAGACAGAAAGAGGGGGCCAGATATCTGCCATTAAATTCAGCCGGTCAGTTCTCTATAAGGTAAAGCCACTGAAGACCATCTCAAAAAAAAAAACCTGCTGTAAATTGTAATCTTGCCAAAACTATAATCAACACAGATGAGCTGGTTTTGTTGAAAATGACTCAAACTTTGTGTGTATATGTTGCCTGATCTGACAGAAGAAATGGTCTTTTTTGCCCAACTGAAAATCTGAAGTAATGTGGTGAAACATAAGCACAGGTTTTCTCTGAAGAGATCATTTTCACCATGAAATTCCAGAAAATGCTTTCATTGTCCTCGGGATGAACAGCAGCAAACATCATCTTCACAAAGGAAATAACAATTACCCTGGCTTCACTATTTATATAATACTAAAGTGTTGTTTGTAGTCTGCTAAAAGCACTGGGACACAGAGGTACTGGTGAAGTAGAAAGAGGGAAGAAAACACTATGCACAATGATTGTTATCAGAGCAAATGTTTATACTTTTATTTTGAGAGATTTTAAATAAAAATGACATTGTTTTTCCCTGACTATTGTTTTGTGAAACAATTTGACACAACTAAGCAAGAATTATGCAAATTACTAGTTATTATACAGAAATTGACTCCAAATTTTTGATTTGGAATTTGAGTTCTTGCACAGAGAAGAAACAACAGCTATTGTTTTATGTTGTTTACAGGTTAAGGAATACATGTGACGGGTGAAGAAACCTGTTATTTTGTAGCTGCCCCTGAGTAAGAGATATGTAAATTATGCTCTTAGCTAAAGAAGGATGCCCACTGCAGCACTAGAGCATTTCCACCATTGCATAAATGATGACGCTTATAATTTTCAGGAGCTCGTCTCATATTTCAGCCATTTCAGAGTGAGGGAAATGAAAACTTGTTTATTTATGAACAGGATATTAAGTAAGTCTGATAAAGGATAGCGGTGTTGATGGAGGGAGTGATTCTCTGTCTGCTGGATCCACACAACAAATCAACAAATGGAAGTGACAGCGAACACAAAGACCAGTTTCACAGACAAGACTGGTCTCCTCCTCGTCACAGGCAGACAGGCAGCAGACAGCCAGCAGTGTTTGGGCTGGAGTACAGTGGGAGACCAGTACCCGGGAGACCCACTCCTCTATCAATTATTCACAAAGCTGGCCAGTATGAGACACTCACATGTTTGCGCATACAAACCCAAACCAGCGGGCTCATGTGGTGAAAATAAACAACATGGATGCCTTCTGCATTATGAATCATTAAAATAAAAATCCCCACAAAGGCAAATTCTGGGAGTTGCGATGATGATCCTGACAATTAATATTATGACTGGAAGGAAATTTTATATAAATATGTTTTAATTTACTGCATTGAACCAGAAATGTCAAATTCTGTATATTTGTTGTTGTTGTTGTTGTTAGTATTTTCAGAGGCTTTTAAATGAAAGATAATCTGATTCACACAAAAATCTTAAGTGAAAGAAATCCTTCTATAAATCTCTTATATTTTAAGAAGGCAGCTAAGAGTCTTAAAACAAAAGTCATACAGGAAAAAGGTTTCCCTCCACAACACACACAAATGGACAATAATCTGAACACACGTTAAAGTATGTTGTTTCAAAGTATGCACATATGAATGAAAGGCTATAAACGCAGTTTTCTCAAAGCTTCGACTTAGAAGTGTGTTTGGGAGCACCTTTAAGTCACCGGACAGATTCATATTCAGATTAATTCAGTTGTTTGAATTACCTCATAGAATTCGTTTTATGTAATCTCTCATCATTATTGTATACAATGAGGGGATGACTGATAACTCTAAGCCTGCCCACATGTAGCACGAATCCATTCTTTTTTAGATTTATGACTCATTTCAGTAAAGGACAGGAACTATGTTAGTCAATGATAATGTCTCAACTCATGATAATGTCTTCCAGACACACTGCTCCAGTTTAGCATCTCCTGTGGGTGTTTTCTGGGTCGGCAGTGTGTTAAACACCCAACTCTTTGTACCCTGGAAAGCTCCAGTGCCACACCTTTAAATTATGTAGCACACAAAGACAGGTGGCACAGTTTTAACCCACTCATTTTGAACCAATCCTCAATTGAATAATCTACTCTAAACTAGATGAAGATTAAACATTGTTTATTTTTTTTCCCAATCGAAGAACCAACATGCCTTCAGGAACACACTGCATAGATTTAAGATATCGATAAATATGTAATATTTTAGCCGATGAGGCCTTCAATAGTGGAATCAAAGAACATGAAAACCTGGTTGCCACTTTCTTCTGAGCTATTCGATGTATTGCAAAACGGCTCTTTAGATATTTTTTTTGTGCTGATAATGCCATTTCACCACGAACAGAAAAAAATACATGCTGTCAGTAGAGCAAAGGCGACATTTATTTGCAGGCTTTGGGGGCATGGTTGACAGCAGACTGAGTGACACATATTGTGACGTTTATGTTGTTTTCACAGCGCAGGAAATGCCCCAGCGGGTTCGACTAATTTTGGCAAAGCTGCCTCTTTTGTGGATGCAGGCAGCCGACATGTAAACAAAGAGTGTTCTCGGCACGTTGTGAGAGCTGAAACGGGATGGCGTAACCATTCAGAGCATTTCAAGTCAAGCACAAAATTCCTATTCATCCTTCTCAATGACAGTGAAATAAACACCATGGAGCAAAATGTAAAAGCAGTAGAGTATCACTGCTGTGTTGAACAATGAAAATCCATCTATGCCAGGTTGAAAACACGGCTTCAGCATCATAGGCACGTGTTAAGAGCTCAACACAAAGTCAATCAACAAGATGAACTGCCTTCAAGTGGAACGACGGGGGAAAAAATGGGGTTTGGCATATCATCGCTTTGAAACTCCATTTGGGACTCACGCTGTGTGAACGAGACAATCAGAGGCAGCCATATGGTATGAAGACAGGTGTTAAAGAGAGAGGACCACACAGTCAACGAGGCAGTTCAACTGCGCTGAAAACGAATGGAAACATTTAAACTGACGAGCACTTCATTAAGGCTTTTGTAGAATTATTGAAGCGCCAAGATACAGCTTATCTTATATATTGCAAAGTCACCAACGACCCAAAGAACAACGATTTAAATTTGAGGGTCTCTTCCAAAAGGACCTTTTCATCCCTCCATTCTTAAAGAATCTTAGAAGAGAGACAGCTTAAAGCTGCATGAGGCGACCCCCACTATTAAATAGCCAAATAATCATTTGTAATGCATCGCTTAATGCTTCCTCTGTGCATCTCTCAGGTTGCCGTGTGGACAGTTCATTAGGGTTTTCTTGCTAAACTGTGATCATGGGGATTGGGTAATGAAGTGGCTGGGGGTGGGGGACGCAGCAGGCAATATTGCACACAGATTACTACCTTTGCTTTGATGATGAAATCCCATCACAGCTTAGGATACATTCAAAAGCATCACACAAAAAGGAGGCATCAATATTAGATTGAAGAACTGGTGCCAGCGGAACACATTTTCGCGAATGCCAATAAGCATTGACTGCAACTCCTCTCCAAGCAATGTAGCACACGGTTGAAACTGGTGAGCTGATTGATGCTGAATTGCAGAGGCATGTGACAGATTTTTAAATGACAGCATTAATTAGAAACTATCACATGTTGAGTTCACGGTCTGGTGTGGAAACACCAAAGAAAACCTTTGAAAAGTACATAAAAGCGAATGCATGTTCAATGTAATGGGCTGCTAGATTTTAAAGATAATATTAATTCTTGCTTAGTACAACAGTATTTGCTTGAGCCAAAGTAGCCAAAAACAGTTAATTTAACCTTCTATTTCTTGAGACATCTTCTCTCTTCACTGGGTTAAGTATTCATTTGGCAATGATTTAGCCTTTACCTACACTAGAAATCATTACTGACATTAGGGGATTACCAAGGTTTGGTCCCTGCCATGGCTGCAAAGGTTTGACACTCAATAGCAAAGACCACAGACTTTAAGATCTCACTGTCAACCAATTTATGAAACAATGAATCTCAAGAGTTACTGACAATACTTTTTCCAACTACTGTCTTTCAACACGCCTTAAAAATGTAAATACTTTCTGTTTTCTTAATTTCTCTATGAAAATAACCTGCACATCATTTTGCACCTGTTGGTCAGGATGGAACTAAATATTTAAGGCTCCTTTATCAACATGACTGACATTTTCTCTAGACTCAACAGCTAAGCAATATTTGAGAAAATAATCAATTTAATATTTAATAAATGAAGTTGTTAGGATCAGTTGTATTTGTTATTGAAGTCTTTCCAACAGAGTCAGCCCAGTGTGAATGTAGGTTACAATCCAGCTCAGGTCTCTCACATGGGGTCAATCTGTGTGCAGTGCAGTGACCTGAAAAGGCTGAAACCACAGACAGGACGCTCTTCCTCGTAAACATAAACACTCTAAACACTATCAATGAACATCGAAAGTTCCCAATATTGATTTTTCTACCTGTTCGATGGATCGGTTTAAAGTTTTAAAATGAGTTTCGAGGTCACTGTAGGTCAGTGTGACTTCTGATGAGACAAAACAATTTTTGTGCATCAACGTCGTAATTCAACACACGTGTCAGAAATTACTCACCTTTCGTATCCCTTCTCCTTCAAAACCGTTTAGGTTTGCATAAAGAGAATGGTGCCTTTTTCCTAACAGTGACGTTGAAGTGATATTAGTTGCGATAGCCTTGTCCGGGAGTCTGTGTTGCAGATCCTGCGGTTCCTGCTGCTGGTGTTGAGTGAGAGCCTCGGCCTCCCCGTGGCTCTCCATCTCTGTGTGTGCCGGTGCAGACTCTGGCTGCTCTGGACGAGTGCACAGGTCATACATCACTCTCCATCAGAGTCCAACGGAGAAGGTCGGATCGATATGACCAAATGAGGTGTCCAGCCAAGACCAGGCCATGACAAGCTTTTCATTTGCTGAGGGAGAATTACATGGATCAGGTGTTATGGCTTGACTTCAGAATGGCAAAGGCGTCACTCTCCTCACCTTTTTTTCAATAGCCCATAAGCTGGAGTATTTTTTTACGGCTTAAGTGAAGTGTCTGAAACCAAGCACAGGAGTGTTATTGCCATGCTGGACCGTGACGACACAAGCCTCATGGGTTGGTAAGTTCGTGGTATTGGCAAAAACAGCACTAGGGCTTGAATGAAGGCAAGTAAATGTGAACCAAGACATGTAAAGTGCCTCCTCTTTCTTTCTCCGCAGTGACGTTTTCCAAAATGAGGACAATCCGGTCCGAAGAGTTCTGCTTGATTTTTTTTTTTTTTTTAAGCTTTGGCTTGTGAAAGTGATTCAATGACTCTTAATGCGCAGTTGCATTCACAAGAAGACTCTTTAGGATCTATCAGTGTAGCATGCAGATTCAGAATCCTACCCACTACCACAACATTGTCCATTTCTTGCCTGGATAGGGTTGTCAAAAATGTAAAAAAGGACGATATGGCAGATCTCCTCTTACCCTACGTATCGTTGTTGAAACAACCCATTCAGGCCCAACCAAAACAGCAGACAAGTAGAGCGGTGCGATGGAGAAAAATATCCGAGAACTAACAGGTCTGCTCCCCTCAGTGAGGCTGAGACGTGGGTGTCATGTTGACTCCTCAGCTGTGCGTCTCCTGTCACGGATGCTGCTGTGTCCAAAAACATTTCCTCCCGACGCGATTGGGCTCGACAGGGCTGCTTAATCCCATCTTGGTCGCAGTGCCATAAAGGTGAAGAATGAGGACGAAGGCAAAAAATGTGTGTGTAAGACGGAGAGTGTCGCTGAGAGGAGGGGGGCAGGGAGAACTGCTTCCCTCACCCTATCACAAAAAGGCAGGCTTCGAGACGGGGCCCAATCATTACAGCGACTGGAGCTCGTTTCCATGGAGATGACGCTGGAATGATGTCGGCTGCCTATTGATTGTTCAAGAGGCAGTAGACTGCAACAGAGGGAGGCTGCAGGAGGCAGACAGAGGAACAAGTGTGTCCACTCCTGACTAATTCTCCTGTTTTACTGCGGTTGTGTACGAGAGAAACAAATTAAGACGCCTGACAGGGTGGCGCTGCTCATATTTCAGCCGAGGACAGTCGTTTAAAAGACACGCGATGCAGCAGGTCTGACTCGGCAAATTGTCAAATTGGAGCCACAACTCAATGCCAGTTTGCAAATGAACTTGCCATTTGGCCCCAACTGGTCTCCTACTTTATGAGGTCCAATCAGGACAACCAAATAAACAAGGCAGCAAAATAAACCCGGTAACAAGTAGAAATATGAAAAGGCAGCAACAGAGATTCGACCAGCGTCTTTCTGACTTTAAAGCTGAAACCTTAAACTATATTCCCTCAATGGAATTCATTGAAAACAGACTGAAAATTCAGTGCACAATGCATCTGTCCATTTATAAATAAATGTTTTTTGATTTTTTTTGGTTAAAATTTTATTAATTATGTCATATGTGATTAACTCTTATTCCCTCAATTTTTTCCATTGTTCTGATGGTGTTATTTTTTAAAAATGGTGCAATTATGAGCTTCTGTGATGATTGAGTTTACCCATATGGGATGAATGAAGTCTTAACTTTAGTCTAAAGAAATATATTGCACAAACATTGCGCTCCAACACCTATCGTAGTACTCATATCATTTTGAAACTTCAAGCAGTCACATTTTGATCAAGATACTAAACCTTGACCTGGCCAATTAGTTTTCTCAGCAGGTACACCAGAAATGTGAGTATTTAATAATGGTTTGAATAGAGGCCCCGTTTACAGGCCAATGTTTCATGTGAAAACGCATAGTTTTTGATTCAAAAAAGCTCCACATTCACACGGTGATGTTTTAAATACTATGTTTACCTGTAGGGCCTCTAATAGATACTTTTTTCATGTAATAAAAACACCCACAAATACACAGAAAACAGTACTATTAAACCATTAAAGCTCTTTTTAACTTTCCTTCCTCATTGTTTTAATCCAATAATTATTGGTTTTTCATAAGGAAAAACTGATCCAAATGATGGTGTAGTAACTATATATTTTCTTTGAGAAGCGTCATCAAATTCAGGAGTGAACAGCATGGACCACATTCATTATTATGAATTAATTTTTCTTGTGCACGCGTAGAACAACCCACTACGACTGTCGTGTGCATGTGCAGTAGCAGTGTTTCAGAAAAGTCCAGTTCTCACAGTTTACATGGAGACAGAGTTCAGTTTTCAGTCATATAAATGGACACCCAAAATATTGTTGTGTAAACGGGGCCTGAGATCCGGCTGTTGCTCTGTTAGTAGAACAGATTTCCTACCTAACAGTCTTTTGGGAAAGACACCAAACCCCAAATTGACCCCAATGGCCATTGCCACTGCTTTGTACAGTGAAAGTGTGTGTGTTATCATATCATAAAGTCCAGATTAACATTAACATTGATCACAATGAAGCAGAAAAGACAGGGTTCCAGAGGAATGAACAGTCAGCAAGTTACTTCGTGGCCCAGGCCAGAAATTCCCTCCAGCGGCTGCTTGTTGGCTAAAAATACCTTTGTAGTCATTCCTGTATGCTTGGAATGGTGCGTATGACAGTAAAGGGAGTAAGGCTTTAGAATTTTATAGACGATTTCAGTTGACTGTGCAAGCAATGTATACTATATTGATGTTACTACACAACCGGAAATGCACAAAAATATAAGAAGTATCACTGGCTTTCTTGGTCATACAACCTTTTCTTGCATCAGTAGCAGAGAGTCGTTAAGCTTCTGAGTGAAGCGGTTTTAGTAATGAGCAATAGTCTGCTTTAAAGGCACCGGCTTAAAATTAATCTGGATGCAAAACAAACACTGACATATTGTATGAACAAGCCTTTTTCTGAAACTGTGCCATCATCAACATAGAGTTCAAGTTTCCTGAACTTTTTGTTCTACCCGTTTCAGCGTATTATTATTCATGCGCACAGTAAAAAGACAGCAATATTCTTCGCTCATGAAATGGTTAAAAAAAAAGGTTCCAGCTCATTCCTCCTGAGTCTCACACACGAGTATATTCTTTTCCTCTAACCCTGCAATTTCAAGCCCCAGTCTGTTCCATTATTAATTACAGTTTGCTCACAAAACTGAAACTAACCATGAAAACTATTTCCATTCCATTCTGCTTCAGCTCAAAAATTCACTCCATGGTTAAAATACAGGGTGCTGACAGCAAAACAAGCAGTCAACAAGATTACAACCAGGAAAGTGACCACTGCCATCAGAAAGTGCATTTATCATATTTTAGACGGCGCACAAAGCACACACACAAAGGTAACAAATCCCAGAGCATCAAACAAAGAAACGACTATGCTCAGCACTTCCAGCAGCATTTGTAACCATGTATGTTCTGCACAGCATGGAGCTGGATCAGGTCCTCAGTGGCTCCCTGGTATTGACTTCCTTTCACACAAACACATTTTGACAGAGCTTCGCTGTTTGCCTGGAATCAGACTGAAGCGCGGGCTACAGGTGGAAAACAGACGACATGACCTTCAGGTGAGGAGAAAGCCTTGAGCTGGCTGAATGTCAAATATCATTGGCATTTTGTGGAACTATGTGTTTATTTATATATTTAACGCTTGTGATTGTTAAGCATGTTTTCCAATCTGCAGTGTTACCATTCTTCCTTTGAATATATAATGATCATAGTGCACATCTCACATGCTCCACTATTGCTTTCATAAAATTTTTTAACACCCAAAAAAAATATTTTCATCTCAACATGATGTGATAAACCAGCTGGAAGCGTCAAGAGAAATCCAACCATGAGGTAAGTGGGCGCTGCTGTTTGGACACAGTTCACACTTTGATGAATGATTCAGCTTCCTCCCGATGAAAACTGGATCTAAAATTTAAGAGACGGGAGAAGGCTGACCCACTTCTGCCACTCATAAGAGGCGTGAACATATCTGTGCAAGTCCCTGCACAAGTCCGGCATGTTTACCCTTTGACAGACAGATGGACAAACGGACGAGTGTGTTTTTGACAGAGAATCCCAAACCTCACATCACAAGCATGAGGCCACTTCTATCCAAATGTCATCTACTCTGATTATTTTATAAATTACCTTATCAACTAATCAAACACAATTCTTTAGCCAGTGACACATAATTCCTTTGCTTGTTCTGTAAGTAAATTGTCATTTTGCCACTTGACAAAGAAATAACACAGAATACCTTAAAGAATACAAGAGGAAAAAAAGTTGTTTTTTCCTTGAATCCAAAATTAAATGCGCATCCACTGCTGCCATGTATCTGCAAGAATCAGCCAATCATAAAAACACAAACCACACTCTTGATTTCAATTCAAAACAAGAGATCAACAGGTTTGGGTTCCAACTTGCTTTTGGCTAACTGCATTTTCTCTCAAAGACAAATGCTTTATAAGTTATCTTCAGTGTTTTGCAATATAAACACAATGCCTGCATGCATTTCACTCTGGAACTCTAACCCCTGAGAAAACTTGGTGAATTAAACTTGCTCACCTCCACCTCCATGTTTGCCGTCATGCATTTGGATGGTGCTGGCTCGTCGGACCCAGAGGGCTCAGTGCAGTGGGACGCCTGCTCCCCCCCGCCTGCATGAGGGAAGCTGCGTTTCCTTTTAGGTGGCAGGAAGACACGCTGGGATTCGGAGGAGGTCACCAAAGGTGTTGTCGGACAAGAGTTAATGCTGCCTTCCTGTTTTGACTTCCTCAGGGGGCTTTTGAAAACATTGCTGGGGGGTCCGGAGCTCTTGGTCCCCTGCAACAGTCTCCCATGCGATTCTAGCAGGTGGCAGAGGAAGATGGCTTTTTCCAGCTCAAATTCCCGCCTGTGGTGGCCTTTATAGGCAGCCTGTTCAACATTTATCTTCTCATACAGAGTCAGCAGCAACTTCTCCAGCTTTGTGTATGTTTGACTGCTGCAAAAACCAAAAGCCTTTCCCCCGGTAGAATCACTCTGAGTGTTACGTTTGCTGATCTTTACCGGGCGATACCTGCTGAAGTCCCTGTCCTCTTGGCACCCTCGTCTCACGGCCAGCTCCCTCGCAGACCTCTGCTGCTGCCTCTCAGCCTTCTCTCGCAGACGCTTGAGCTCCGCTCCGAGCTGTCCGCGGGCCCGCTGCGTCAGCTTCCTCTCCTCTTCCAACTCAGCACGCAGCCGCTCCAGCTCTCGTCCGTAGCCCGTCTGGTCCTGGCACGCTTTCTTGGGGGACAGCGCCAGAGGGTTATCCCTGTCTTTCCTCATAGTGCCTCACTCACAGCACAACATGCAGGAGAGTGGACGATGGTGGAAAGAGAAGGGCCGTGCATGAGGAGTGAGAGGCGGTTGATGTGTGGTGATCAGACATGTAGCATGCACTAACAGCAGCTCACTGGAAAGATGGCACAGAAAAGGGTGTCAAAGAAATGGAAAAGAAATGAAGTGAATGTGAAAACAGAGTTAATGATGCAGTAATCGTTCCACTAGCAAGCAGAGTGAACACGCCAATGAATAGTGGTGATACTTGCAAACCGAGAGAAAAAGGCTGTAAATGACAGCTGGCAAGACTGAAAATAAATTTAAAAAAAAAAACTGACACATATTGAACTGAACGATAAGCAGAAACACACAGTGCACTCAAGCTTAGAAGCCACTGTTCAAATACATCCCTCATTTATTGGGAAAAAAAGAAAAAGTCTGATTTATACCTCAACTGTTAAAATTCCAGAATAATTTAGACAATGATTTTACATTTTAGAAAAAACTACAGTGAGAAGGTGAAATAGACCAAGATCTATCTCCTATTCTGCTTCATGCAGCTCTAAGTAGCGAGACTCTGGAGCCCTTCCCAGCTGACAATGGGCAAAGGCAGGCGAGAGACAGACACTAACACCCTCTTATATTCACACCCGGGGGCAATTTAGTCGAGAATGAGCCTAAAACCACGTTTTTGGACTGTGGGAAGAGAAAATGTAAACACAAATAGGTCCCGAAGTCAGACTTGAACTAGGAACCTTGTCACATGCTCATGGATCACAATGATTGTGATATACATAGTTCGTCTATGAATCTTTGATTTATCTGTCTCTGTTGATCTGCTTTAAGGTTTAAATATATGTCTGGAAAGAATCTCTTTAGCAATACATTCACATGTTTATTTAGACTTATAGTGTAATATCACAATTTTGGGAGAATATAAACAATAATTTAAAAAGGAATGTGCATGAAAATTCTAACATCATCCCTGTAATTTATCCCGAAAAAGCTCTGGGAACAGTCATGAGGGAAGATGCTTGAAACCCTCCAAAAGGAACTGGCTTGATGCAAATTCCCCAAAAACAAAAACAAAAGCTGGATAAAATCTGAGAAAATGATACAGATTACAACTCTAAATGAGAAAGCATTCAATAAATAATGTATGTAATGGGATGGCTTTATGTCATGTGACTCTGGTTAGATTATTAAAATACTTTTATGAATGTGAAACACGTTTCTTGACAACCTTTTGTTTACATAAGTGTTCATTGATCTGTGTTGTTGGTTCTTTGAACAACAACAACAACAAAAAAGGAAATCAATGATAATTAAAGTTTCTAAAGAAAGTTTGAGCCTTGTTTAAGGAATGTCAGGTTATTGAGCTCTAATATGTGAGAGTGAACTGCATTCAAATGTTTTCTTAGATTATTGTATATGTAAGTACCATGCAAAGTATTCTGAAGACTGGTTCTTTAGCCTGTGCTATGGATGATGGAGCTTGTATGAAGTAGCAGGATTTGTGAGTTGAGGATGCAACAGGTAACCACACAGCTCAGATCTGCATGTTCAGATTGTGATGAAGGTTGTATGAAGTAGAGGAACTGTGATGAGAATGTGGATGCAACAGGTGACCACACACAGCCCAGATCTGCATGTTCAGCTGCTGTTATTATCACTGGAGCCACTTCTTCTCTCCATCAGCAGCTCGCGGAGCCCATATGGAGGCAGGGGTCGGCTCGTGTTACACAGGATGGAGGCGTCGCTAATTCCAGCTCATTAATTAGCTCATTGTTCGAATAAGTGACGCCGTATCGTGCTCAGCTGTTAATAAACAATAGTGTTAATTCGAGTCACGTGTTAGCTCAAACAAGTGTTTACCGCTAACGTCAGTTAGCCGCAGTTAGCTCCCAGTTAAGTGTTTCTTTTTTTCTCGGAGCAACTTGTTTACAACTCACCTCGACAGAGATGTTCCACTTTGTTTTTATCAATGAGGAATCCCCGTCTCGTCCGCGGCGGTGCTGGATTCAGCTTCGTGCAGCAGCTCCGGGAGTCGGGCTGAGTGGTTAAAGGTCCGCAGAGCCGTGAATTAACGGGTTTGTTTATGTGACAGACACACGGTGTCACACTCACTCTGTCCGGTCAGCGTCATCCCGCTGGCCCGGCCAGCAGCCTGCTGCCTTCGAGGTCCCTCCGCTCTCTCACATTCTGTCTTCCACAACTCCTACACTTATCTCACTCCTGCTTCTTTTTGGTGATTCATTCCTGAAACTCTTTCTAGACTCTTTTAATAATCATCTTATTGTTTTTGACTAATTGTTTCTATGTTGGTTGCGTCCGCTCGTGTGTTTTCATAAAATGTTAATAATAATACCACATATTCATTGGTCTGTGAAGGCAGCACAGTTCCTGCGTTCAGCCTGTGGTATGATCAGTTGTAGGATAATGGTGACCACTAGTGGTCAAATACTGTTACTGCATAAAATGAGACAACTCATCAGATTTTACAATGAGTCTAAAGACATTTTTATTTTAAAATATATTTATTTGGTGTCATTTTGAAATTGCATCATCATCCACCAGTACAAACTGCAGCTTAAACTTAATGTGACACCTCATTGTATGCATGTATTTATGCTTTCCAGTTCCCACAAAAGCTTTGTTGCTGTTGTCTCTGTTGTTGTCTTGTATATTTATCTATAAACAGCCCTACTGTACTTTAAAACATGCTTTACTGTTAATATTTTTTTCAATAGAATACGTATGCCTTCACAATTCCCCCTTCTACTCTGTCTTTTGTTCTCCACTCCACAGAGGATGTTTCATTTTGCTCCAAATACTTCAGAAAACCTCAAATTTACCATCTGTCAACAATTTATGGGCAATGATTATGCACGAGACTGCTATTTAAGAATATTTCGATATTTCAATCCGTGTGAAACAAACGTTTGCACCATCCACACATGTTATAGTATTACACTGACTAAATTCATGCATATCCCATATCTATCTATCTATCTATCTATCTATCTATCTATCTATCTATCTATCTATCTATCTATCTATCTATCTATCCGTCTGAAATCTTTCTGAGCATCTGTTTTAATGTTTTAATATCATCTTTCTATTTTTTTTTTCACCTGTGATGTCTGAACATGTGTCAAACCTCGTTTGGTATCAGAGCTGTGGGATAAATGGCCTGGGCTA